>JAOXJP010022095.1:0-17240 GCA_025762735.1 Platanus orientalis | reverse complement strand
CTATTCAATCCTTCATTCCTTATGAGAAGAAATTGACTTCTACAAAAATTTTAGAGTTCAATGCACTAAAGATACAGCTCTATACAACAAAGAGGTGGAAGAGACACGAATCTTTGAATTCTTAGCTAGTTTACATTCAGACTATGAGACTATGCGTGTTTTGATCTTAGGCAAAGATCCGCTCCCTTCACTCGATGAAGTTTTTTCATATTTGTCCCAGGAGGATCGACGACATATCATGTCTCCTGCTCCACAGTCGATTGTTGATCGTTTTGCTCTAGTGACTAGTTTCCAGCAAGGTGGGCGTGCATTCTCCGAAGTCGTGATGGATGTTGTGGAAGTACTTCCATGGAAGACAGAGAAATTAAAATGTGACCATTGTAGTAGGTTGAGGCACACCAAAGAAACATGTTGGGATCTTCACGATCGCCCTCAACAAGATGTTCAAGGTAGATCACAACGTGGAGGTTTGAGTGGTAGAGGTGGCTTTCGATCCCAGACCAGATCGAGTGCACATTTAGTTATCTCATCCATAGGTCCAGATGTTGTAGTGGTATCCATTCCAAATAGTGTTGCGTTCACCAAAGACTATGCTGATGCTCTTCATCGGTTTATGGGCCAGCTTAGATGTCTCTGCGTCTACTACACCCTCATTACCTTTTTGCTCAGTCAGGTACATATGCTTCTGCTCTAAGTGTGTCACTCTTTACAGCTGGCTGCTCCTAAATCATTAATTCAAGAGCTTCATACCACATGATAGGTAATTTCACATTGTTCTCATCATATAAAGTTTATTCTGGACAACAAAAAGTTCGAACTACAAATGGATCCTCGTCCTCTATTACAAGAAAAGGGTCCATCACCGTTACACCCACCATGGGTTTGTTGTCTGATCTTCATATCCCCAACCTTGCTCTAAACTTGCTGTTTGTTAGCCATTTTACCAACTCTCTTAATTGTTTCCTTCTTTTTGCTTGTTTCAGGACTTATCGACAAAGAGGATTATTAGTAAAGGACATGAGGAAGGACTGTACCTCTTATATATGGATCTTTCTACAGTACTTCCTAGGCAGCAGTTGCAGTCACCAGTGCTAGTTTCAATTTATGGTGATCGCTCCCATCTATTATAGTGGCATCACAGACTTGGACATCCTTCATCGTTTACCTTGAAGAAAAATTTTCCTTTGTTATCGTCTTTTTCTTCTAAGGATTTCTCTTGCGATGTTTGTGAGTTGGCATTTCATTGTCGTAGTTCTTATGTCTTGAGTAATAATAAAAGTCTCCTTTTTATGTGGTGCATTCTAATGTCTGGGGTCTTGCCCCTGTTACTTCTTTATTTGGTTTTCATTATTTTATTACTTTTATTGATGACTTTTCCAACACTACTTAAGTCTATTTACTAAAGTCAAAGAGTGAAGTATTCTCTATTTTCCAAGTTTTTCATAAGATGGTGCAAACACAATTTGATACGAAGGTAAAATACTTCATTCTGACAATGGTAGAGAGTAAATGTCTTATGCCTTCTCATCCTACTTAACTACACGTGGAATTATACACCACACTACATGCCCCCACACTCCGAAACAAAATGGCATTGCAAAGAGGAAAAATCGTTACCCTCTTAAAGTTCCTTGTGCTTTGCTTTTCCAAATGAGGGTTCCAAAGGTGTTTTGGGCTGATGCAAACTGTCGTTTATCTCATCAATAGACTTCCTACACGCATTCTTGATTTTAAATACTCACTTCAAATCTTGTCTCCTCATTCCCCTCAGTTTCATATTCCTCCTAAGGTATTCGGGTGTGTTTGCTTTGTATATGTTCCTAAGGTAGATTGGTCAAAACAAGACCCGAAAGCTGTGCGATGTCTTTTCCTAGGTTATGCCACTGATCAAAAAGGATACAAATGCTATGATCCTGCATCTTGGAAGTTGTTTGTCTTTGGATGAGACTTTCTTTTGAGTCTGTTTCCTTTTTCTCTCCTAGTTAGACTCATCCTCAAGGGGGGCAAGAGCTACGGTAACATTGATGATGGTGATGATGAGTCTCCACGTCCAGTTCCACCATATGTGTTTGATTGTGGTGGAAGTAAGCCAGAAGAACATGGTGATAAGGGGGAGACTACAGATGATACTTTAAATGCTCAAGAACAAGTTCAAGTTCCATCTCAAGGAGAGACAGGAGAAGTATCAAAGGAATTACAAGTATATGAAAGAAGGAAAGGGAAAGTCTTTACTCCTCACATTCCTCAACTGGACTCTTCGACATCATCTCCTACTCAAGGTAACTTATCCCCATCTGATTTACATCTTCCCATTGATCATAAAAAAGTTGTGCGTACATGTATTCAACACCCTATTTCTAACTTTGTATCCAATGATCATTTTTCCTTCAAGACCAAGGTGTTTGCTATGTCCTAGTCTTATATTTTTATCCCTCGCAGTGTGTCTAAAGCCCTTACACAAAGGTCATGAAGAGAGGCTATGATTGAAGAGATGACTGCATTAGAGAAGAATGGTACCTAGGAGTAGTGGAACTTCCATAAGGAAAAACTATTGTTGGTTGTAAGTGGATTTTCACGATGAAACTCAAACCTGATGGAACTGTTAGATACAAGGCAAGGCTGGTTGCATAGGGATATACTCAAACCTTTGGGATAGATTACCAAGATAACTTTGCCTCTGTTACAAAAATAAACTCTATAAGAATATTGATAGCCGTGGCAATAAACAAAGGATGGCTGCTCTTATAGTTGGATGTGAAAAATGCATTCTTGCATTGTGAGTTATAGGAGAAGGTTTACATGAAAAGTGTGTAAAGGCAAAGTGTGTAAATTGAAAAAAGCACTCTATGGGCAAAAACAATCACCAAAAGCATGGTTCGAGAGACTTAGTGGTGCAATGAAGGGAAGAGGGTATATCCAAAGCCAAGCGGATCATACTCTCTTCATCAAACACCAGACCAGTGGCCTCACTGCTCTTATAGTGTACGTCGAAGACATTGTTGTGACTAGAGATGATCATGATGAAGTGGAACAGTTAAAGAAGTATCTAAGTCAACAGTTTGAGATAAAAGATCTAGGTCACATACACTATTTCTTTGGGATAGAGGTACTACGATCAAAGAAATGAGTATTTATGTCTCAAAGGAAGTATGCACTAGATCTACTTGAGTCGGCAGGTATGCTAGGATGTAGACCATGTGATATGCCTGTTGATCCCAACTGTAAGTTAGGAGAAGCTGATGGAGAGCGTCTTCTTAATGTTAAGAAATATCAGAGACTAGTTGGGAAGTTGATATATCTTTCTTTAACCAGACCAGACATATCATATGTTGTGGGACTTGTTAGTCAATTCATGCATGCACCTACTACTGTCCACTTAGAGGCAGCATATAAACTTCTGATGTACCTAAAGAAGAATCCTAGTATGAGACTACATTGTAAGAAAAGTGATACTCTTCGAGTTGAAGCATACACTAATGATACATTATTAGTGGGGGGTTATACCAATGTTGACTGGGCCAGATCTATCACATATAAAAGGTCAACCTCAGGGTATTGCACCTTTGTTGGGGAAAATCTTGTTACATGGAGGAGCAAGAAGCAACTAGTAGTGGCACGATCTAGTGTGGCGGCTAAGTTTCGTTCAATGGTTAATGGCATCTGTGAGTTATTGGGGATTCGAGGTATACTCCTTGACTTGAGGCTCAACATTCAGGCATGATCGGACAAAACATGTTGAAGTCGATCGTCATTTTATCAAAGAGAAATTCAATCGGGACTTATGTTGAAGTCGATCGACCAACTTGCTGATGTTTTTATAGAAGGCTTATCTTCTCCTCAATTTTCTTCTATTATATCCAAGCTTGGCATACAAAATGTGTACATGCCATCTTGAGGGGGAGTGTTAGCAAGTATAAGGAAATATGAGGTTATTTCTATAATAAGGCATATGCATACAAGGGTACATACGCCACCCATATGTATGGGTATTTATTTCCTTTATATGGTACATATAAATAGTACATGTCATGGGGAATAGAACACACCAACAACATTCATTCATTCTTCTTCTTCTCCTCTCTTTTTCTTCTTCTTTTTCTCCATAAACAAGATTTACAACTCTACCCACCCACTGTTTTAAGAAAACCCTGAACCAACTTGATCTCTTTATTCTATACAAAAGCCTACTGTCCTCCATCACCCCGACAGCCAGAATAGTTATAAGTCCCCTTTTTTTGGTAGACACATGTAAGTCCCCTGTTTAACATATTTCAACACTCCCCCTCAAGTTAGCCATAGATATTAACCATGCCAAGCTTGCCAAGAATATTATCTAATTGAGAGTTTCAACCCCGTCATAAGAATATCTTCTAGTTGATTCTTTGACTTCAAATATGGGAGACACTTTTTTAGAACAAACTCTTTCTCTGATAAAATGTCAATCAACCCCAATGTTTTGATCCTATCATGCTAAACAGGATTATGGGCAATGTTGATCATAGCTATTGTCACAGTAAAGTCTCCTTGGAATTTCAACCTTCCGTCCCAAATCAAGAAGAAGAATTCTTAACTAGAGAAGTTCAACTACTCCATGAACCATTGCTCTATACTCAAACTTTGCCACTACATCTTGCAACCACGGACATGTAACAAGATTACCTTCCATAGAGTGCAATAACTAGAAGTAGGCCAATGATCATCAATATCACCAGCACAATCAACATCAATATGAGACTATCTTCATATGATCAAGAACAATATCCCTTTCCATGGAGTAGATTTCAAGTACCTCCAAATTCCTTGCAGCCTCTAAATAAGAACCTTAAGGTGGATGCATATACACTCACAAGTCACAACATAGGCTATATCGGACCTAGTAAGAAACAAATAAAGAAGTCTACCAACCAGTCTTTGATATATCCTTTACTTTCAAGTAATTCTCCTTCACACTAAGTTTGTGATTCAGATCAACAGAAAAATCTGCCGGTTTAGTCCCAATTTTCCTAGTATCATTTAGAAGATCCAAGACATTTCTATTCATCAAAATAAATAAATAAATAAATAAATAAATAAAAGAAAGAAAGATCCAAGAAATATTTCCATTGTAATATAAGGATGCCCCATTTCAAATGTCCAACTTCAATACCCAAGTATTATTAGCTGAGAAATTGGCCTCTGCAACATTACAAGAAATGAAAACAGAAGAAACAGCAGAAATAAAGAAAGGAGAAAAAATATTATAAGAATATACTTAAGAATACAACGAGAGGAAGGGATTCACTTCCCTTTGTTACGGCAATAAGAGGTCAAGATCAGAACCAACAGAAACAGGACTGGCAGGCATAGACTCGAGAAATAGAGGGTTCGATTAAACTGAATCTAGTTATTGCAAATCAAATTGGTGTGGCGGATCAACAACAACCACTTCCTTCTGTCACCTTAAAATATACCTGTAATTATTGGCAGGGATAGTAGCATCTGTAAAAGGGAGATAGAAACAAGCTAAAGTGATGTGAGAGCATATTACGCAAGGAAGAAGCAGCTGGAAGACAATGGATAGTCTTCCATAGAGTGTCCAATAGTTTGGAGTTTAATTTTCTGTGTTTAGGGAGGGTTTGTAATTAATTAAAGTTTAGGGGGTTGTTAATAAGACAAGAGTTACCAAGATTTTAGGGGTTTTTTGGAGTACACGATCAGCCATATTTTGGCTCATTTGAGGATTCTTAAAACAACCAAGAGGTGGCCCATAATAGGCTGGCCATATAGTCCACTAAATGGATTCTTTTGAAGTTCAAAATTTCAAATTAGTGGGGCCCATCTTGAGCTGGATGACAGGCCCTCAAGAATCCTATTTTCTGGATTGAAAATTTTATTTTGTGGGGCCCATACATGTGGTCGACAACTTCAAAGAACAATATTTTGGGGGGCCCACAATGCCAAGTCGTCAACCCCTAGTTGTCTCAAACATAGTTCCCAGAGCGAGAAACGAAAGCGAGAAGCGGGAAGCAAGGCTCAATAAATCCTTGGGAAGCGAGAAGCAAAAACCAATTAAGAAACATTTGGAGAATGGGTATGAAGCGATTGGGAAACAAGTAAAGTGAAATTTGGAAGTAACTCCTAACCATTAAAAAAAATGTTATAGAATGATTATTAAATGAAATAAAAATAATAGATGAATAAGTGATTATGAGTAGGTAGTAAATAAGAAGTCTACAACCAATAAGTACTTGTACAATAATTGATTACTAGTAGAAAGTAAATAACAATAACTTAAGATCAATAATTTCAACTACAGTACAATAGAGTGAATAAGCTTAATAAAGTAGTAAAAAACCTAAAACACATGCTATGTAAGTACCAAAGAATCATGACATATAGATCAATATGCAAACCACTTGTTATTAATAAGGCCAACCAATTATAAAAGTTCAAATAAGATGGTTTTTCTAAAAGGTATTTATAGTTGGGATTCGTGTAACCAACCCCAAATAGTTGGAATAAGGTTATTGTTGTTGTTGTAATAAAATAATATAAACAATAAAATCAACACTAAATCATTTATATCTATAAAATCCTAAACAAAGTTTATAGATAATATTTTATTCATACCAACAACATATGATTGACATTAAATGAAATATAGTTGTGTTTCTTAGATTGTTCCCACTCGATTCTATAGACGTTTCTACTCGCTTTATCCAAATGCTTCCACTTGCTTCCTCAATCACTTAACCATGCTTCTTATGTTCGAGAAGTGTGCTTCCCACTACTTGGGGAAGTGGTTTGGAATTAGCTTTCCACCTTGTACCAAGCTTCCCTGCAACTATGGTCTCAAATATTTGGAGTCCTTTTTTTTCTATTTAAAGAGTCTTACTTATTTAGGATTCTTTCTTTTTAAGGATTTTATTTATTTTAGAATTCTAAAGTTGGTCAATATGGGGTCTTGGATTATAGGAAGTTTTATTAGAAATAGGAGTCTTTTATTCAACTACTTGCAAGCCTATTTAAGGGCCAAACGACATGAATGAAAATAGTTTTTGAAGATGATTTAAAAATAGTGAACACTTGTGTTTGTTGTGGGTGTGGTATCCCACGTTTCTCTCTCCTCTCGGGGTGTGGTATCCCCTCTAATCTCTCTTCTCATATAATGAGCAAGTCTCTCCCTCTTCTCTTCTTTATTCTCTCTTCTCTCTTCTCTCCTTTTTTATTTTTTATTTTTTCTTCTTTCTCTATTTTGGAAATTTACAGCAGCCCCATAGCCACCATCTTTTTGATCATCCCATCTTAGAAACTACATTTCCCCCATCATTCTTCCTATTGTAGGATCAATCTAGTTGGCATCCTACATCATAAGACCTCTCTTCACTGGTACAATTCTACAATTCTCTCCCTGAAGAAAGGCATAAGAGAATGAAAAATAGGACTTAAATTTTAGTACTTTGGATGGCATATGGTTTAATGAGGCACATGACTGTTTGAAAAGCATCTCCTTAGTATTTATTTGGCATGCATTGTCACGACCCAAACCCGAACCCGGTTCAAGCCCATACCTGAACCAGATTCGGATCCTGACATTTCCTTTCTTCATCGGTGTCTCATTTTTTTTTTCTTTTCTAATTAACTTCCTTTAGCCCTTTTTCTCATAAAGTAATATGCAACGAAATATATTACCTATGATTGCATAACAGATCACTTTAATGTAGTGAAATATTCGAACACATACCATTTATGATTCTACTATGTAATCTAAACCACCATTCCCTCTATACCATGAATCATACAAGATAATCACTAAGCAAAATCTCTACCAATTTGTAAAATAAATCCCATAAGCATTCTATCAAGCAACTCTAGAATGAAACCTCCCTAACATATTACAAATCCCATGGTCCAAATGAACTAAGTCAACTAAGACTAACAATTAGTTTATCCAAAATCTAACTAACACAATAAAAGTAAATCTTCACTCCCGTCTTCAAGTGCCAGTGAGCTCTCCAAGCTGGCTCCTTCCACTAAGCCTTCTAATCTGAAAAATGGTGTCAACTGGGTGAGCTTGATGAGCTCGTAAATAATCATACAATATAGACAAAGAATAGGATCTAGCTAAGCACGAATAAGAGATGTCAAAATCACATGTGAACATGCATGCATCGATATGAAAAAAAATTTGTAAAACATTAAATCATCCACAAATGAGCATGTGTTCCACTATCATATGCGAACATGCACCATCGTCATAACACGATAAAACATGTATGGGTCATGATTTAGAATGAAGCATCCACAGTTCCCTACCAAAACCAAAACAGATGTTATTCTCTTTTCAAAACAAGACATTTTCAAAATATTATTCAAACAGAGCAGAGATGGTTCATATCCTCTAGACAGAGCTCATTGGTTCCACTAACTTTACTTTATCAAAACAAAGACACATGGTTATGGTTCAAATATGATCAAAACAATGCGTATACTATTCACAGTGCAAAAAAAATGCACTTTTCACTATTCGGAACGGAACACTTACTATTTACATTTCAAAACAGAACATGTGTTAATCACTTTTCAAAATCAAACATGGTCAGTTCACAATTCCTTCTTTTCATATCACATGCATACACATATAACCTATAGTGGGTCTCCAGTCTCATACTTTACTCTTAAGAGTGGTCCCAACATATCATCCCCTAATGGCAGGACCACTTACCATCGTAATATTTCCCTAGTGGTGGGACCTCTGGCACATTGTATTATATCCCTAATAGCAAGGGCCTTTGGCATATTGTATTGTACTCCCAATAGAAAGGATCTTTGGCATATTGTATTGTCTCCCCAATAGCAAGGGCCTTTAGTACATTGTATTATATCCCAATGGCAAAGGCCTTTTGGCATGTTGTATTATGTCTCCAATGGCAAGAACCTTTACGATCACATATCCTTTGACACATTGCATTATGTCCCCAATGACAAGGGCCTTTATGATCACTTATCCTTTGACACATTGTATTATGTTCTAATGGCAAGGGCCTTTATGATCACTTATCCTTTGACACATTGTATTATGTCCCCAATGGCACGGGCCTTTGGCACATCATATCATGGCCACAAAGGAAACGGTCTTTGGCATATTGTATTGTTATCCCAATAGCAAGAGCCTTTACAAAACATATACATACCTACATTTGATCGAACTAATAAATCATGCGGAAAATCCACTATTCATAACTTTTGTACTTCGGAGAGGCATTAGTACATGAATATGTGATCCAACAACGGAACCAAATGCAAGTCGATATATAATTCATGACCTTTCTAATTTAAGATACATAATCATATAGATATGTAAATTAAACGATGGAATGTATGTATGTCGGTGCGAAACATATCACATGGCAATGTACTTAGACATCTAAAAATCCTGACCCATCACTAAGGCACATCATACACTAGGATTTTATTAAATGTTCACCACAATAAGACAAGTATGGAGACATGTAGAATGCAAGGGATGTTTCAAATATCATGTAAAGGTCTCTAACACCGATCCACATGCTCTTTTGAAAACAATATGGCTTCAAATCTAATACTCATGGTGGGGTAAAGGTGTAAAACATAGCTCCAAGCATGGGTTCAAAGAATCAAGAGAAAACATGTGCATAAAAACGAATTCCTTCATAAGTCTAAAGTCTCAATATGAAATCCAAGAATCCAATAAGAAAGACATGTATAAATTAGAAATCACCCTACATAACTCACTAAAGTTTCCAAAACACTTTCCCTCCTTAGAGAAATCAGGTGTATGATCACTTGCATAAATCTAAGAAGTTCCAATACACATTTTCTTCTAAGAACCTAGTCAAAGATGGGGTATATGATGCATAATCACTTTCACCAATATTCCACAAATTTCACTTTTCTTGTGAGCCTCAACTTTCCTCTTGCAAAATTCCCTTTCTCCTCTATGGATTCTATGGCTAAAATAGGTACCCAAACACTGATTTCTTCCACACCACTACAATCCCTTAACACCACGCAACACTAGGGAGTCCCATATCACATATGACGTCAACTGGAACTCAGCACCATTGAAAAAGATCCATGGATATTAAGAAAAAAAAAAAAAAAACAGATCATTGTTCACTTAGAAGTATGCCCCCTTCACTTTCAAAGCACCAATAATACATCACAATAAAAACAAGGCAGGAAAATCGAACCCTATAGGGGGGCGGTAGCAATACCCCACGATTTTTTATCCTATGATCAAATCTTATCTTTGATTGACCTGGGACTTTTTTTGTAGGTTTGTGCAATAGGAACATACCAGAATGACCAAAGATATTGGGTCAAAAACTCATGGTTAACTACAAATCTACGAAATTCTGAAAACTTGGAAATTTCTATTTTTTTCACTGAAAATTTTTCAAAAATTCATTTATACCCTCAACTTCGATAATTTGATCTCCATAATATATATCAAATAGAGATCTAATGATTTCATTAAAAAACCAATTTTCACTATGTAGGCCGTATTGTCACAGTCATTTTGTCTAGCGCTGTTCGCATGGCCATGGCATGTGACACTGTATTTTGGTCTTTTGTTGCCTAGTGGCATTATTGTAAATAGTCCAGTATGATTTTCTGGGAGGGGTGGATGTTTCCTTATGGCAACGCAAGAAAGGCTTAACATCCACCTAGTAGATGAGTGACAGGTTTTCAAGGAGTGTAGCCTCAGAGTCTTGCCCCTTTGGTTGACGTGGCTCAGTGTTGCTACACACTGTGTCTGGTGATCCCTTTTAGCTCTAAGGTTGTAATATTTTTTTGTTGATGCAATGCAATAGCTCATTTCCTTCCTGTTGTGTATGCGCTTAGCTTGTCTTTCATTGCTTTGTCTTTGTCGCTACTTGCTTAGCGTAATGTTGCTTGACATGGCTAGCTTGGCATAGACTGACTTGTGTCGTGGGGGTGATACAAGTGCCGCACGGGGGTGTTGAACTAAGTCTGTCCTTGACAATTGGTGTCAGAGTTAGGCTTGAATAAGACAAAATGACATGGTTAAAAACACTACCACAAAGGAGCGATTGTATGTGCTAAATGCACGGGCAGAGCACGCAAAGGAGGCACTCGCTAGGCTAGATTAGTTGAGTCAGTAGGTGGATGTCCTATAGGATGGGCAACATCAGCTTGTGGGAGTGGTTGAGGTGTTTGATGAGGACATGCGAGGCACCGTGAAAGCCCTTCGGATTCAAATGGAGGATTTGAGCGCCTGCATCAACTTTCTTATGAGAGCCATTGGCACGGGGAACATGGGTGGGACTGAGGCCCCAACAAAAGTTTGAGTTCTTGAACCTAGAGTTTATGGAGATGCACGTGATGCCAAAGAGCTAGAGAATTTCCCATTTGACATGGAGTAATATTTATGTGCAGTCAAGCCTGACTTAAAAGAGGCCAAGGTTTCGATGGCCACCATGTATCTATCTGGTGATGCCAAGTTGTGGTGGCGCACTAGATATGATGACATTCAGAATGGGCAGTGCACTAATGACACATGGGAAGACTTAAAGAGAGAGCTCAAGAACCAGTTTCTCCCCGAAAATGTGGAGTACATAGCCCGTAGGAACCTACGCCGATTGCAACACACTGGCATGGTGCAAGAGTATGTCAAGCAGTTCTCCGCCCTCATACTTGACATCCATGACATGTTTGAGAATGACAAATTGTTTTACTTCCTAGAAGGCCTTAAGCCTTGGGCACAGACTGAGTTGCAGCGTTAGCGGGTGCAAGACTTGGCTTCGGCACAGGCCGCGGCTGAGCAACTAAATGACTATAGCACTAATGCCCCTGACAAGAAGAAAGTGTCTACCCATAGGGGTAACAAGTCTGCCAAAGCCACCAACAAGGGCAAGGGCACAGGGGGTGGGAAGTCCTAAAACAACAAGGACTCTTCCTCATCAAAGGGCTCGACGTCGGCCACAATGGGCCCCAAGATCATTAGGTGTTTCCTATATGGAGGGCCACACCGAGTATCTGTTTACCCACAGAAGCAGACCCTCAATGCATTACAAGCAAACCCAACACCAAGTGAGGCCTCAGGGGAAGAAGAGGAAGGAGAGGAACCAAGGATGGGAGCTCCCCAACTGTTGTATGCCCTGAAGGGCCAAGTAGATGACAAGAAGACCACACTAAGGGCTCACGTTTGTTGAGATAAAGATAAATGGGAAGGACACCCAGGCCATGATTGACACGGGGGCAACCCATAACTTTGTCGTTGAGTCTAAAGCAAGGCGACTAGGCTTGAAGTTAGAGAAAGACACAAGCTGCATTAAGGCTATCAAATCGGCAGCCAGCCCAGTAACCTATTGAGTTGGGAGCATGGACAGGGAAGACCAACCAAATGGCAATCCCGATAGATGATTTTTAGGTGATCTTGGGGATAAAGTTCCTACAAGACAACAAGGTTGTGCCCATGCCTTACTTGGAGTCCCTTTGCATGTTTGGGGAGACTCCATGCATGATCCATGTTTCCTAGAGAGACGGCGAGAAATTGATCTCAACCCTGCAATTGAAGAAGGGTTTGAGGAAGGGGGAAATGACCTACATGGCAGCACTAAAGGTAGAGACCAATGAGCCAGTCCAAGACCCTGTGACTATGGTGGTGTGCAAGGTCTTAGATGAGTTCAAGGACATGATGCCCAAAGAACTAACGAAGAACTTACCCCCACGATGAGCCATTGACCATCAGATAGAGATCATCCCTGGGGCGAAGGCACTTGCTAAGGCCCTTTACCGAATGGCTCCTCCAGAGTTACCTGAGCTTCAGAAACAGTTAGATGGGTTGCTAGAAGCAGGCTTTGTGCAACCCTCCAAGGCACCTTACGGGGTGTCTGTGCTATTTCAAAAAAAACATGATGGGAGCCTGAGACTATGTGTAGACTACCAGGCTTTAAACAAGGTGACAGTGAGAAACACCTACCCAATTCCTTTGATTGCCGACCTGTTTGACCAATTTGGAGGGGTCAAATACTTCTCAAAGTTGGACTTGAGATCAGGATACTATCAGATTCGCATCGCGGAAGGTGACGAGCCAAAAACCACGTGCATCACGAGATATGGCGCATTTGAATTCCTTATCATGCCATTTGGACTGACCAAAACACCAGCCACATTTTACACCTTGATGAATGAGATATTTCATGACTGTCTTGACAAGTTTGTGGTAGTGTACCTTGATGACATTGTAAACAATTCGACCTTGAAGGAACATGTAGAGCACCTCTACACTGTCTTTAACCTATTAAGAAAAAACCATCTATATGTAAAAAAAAAAAATGTTCATTTGCACAAGAAAACATTGGGCTCTTAGGCCATGTTGTTGGTAAGAGACACGTAAAAATGGACATGGAAAAGGTTAGGGTCATCCAAGAGTGGAAGTCGTCGACCAGTGTGAATGAGTTACGATCGTTCCTGGGACTAGCCAATTATTACCGCCGTTTCATCGCGGGGTACTCAGGGAAAGCCACACCACTTACTGACTTGTTAAAGAAAGACCGACCATGGATATGGTCAGACACTTACTTCCAAGCAGTTGAAGGACTGAAGCTTGTTGTAGCCTCCAACCCAATACTAGCACTGCCTGACTTAACTAAATCTTTTGAAATTCAAACTGATGCTTCTGACTATGCTCTTGGAGGTGTGTTGATGCAGGATAATCACCTCGTGGCTTTTGAGAGCAGGAAGTTATCTGAGACAGAGAGGCCCTATACAGCCCAAGAGAAGGAGTTGCTAGCTATGGTACATTGCCTACGAGTATGAAGACATTACCTGCTTGGGTCCAGATTCGTTGGGAAGACAAGCAATGTTGCAGTGTCCCACTTTATGACTCAGAAGAAGCTGACCTCAAAGCAAGCTCATTGGCAAGAATTCTTATCAGAGTTTGACTTGGCATTTGAGTATAAGCCAGGACAAACCAACACAATTGCAAATGCCTTGAGCCGTAAAGCTGAACTTACAGCATTGACACAATAAGGATGGCAGAGTGTTTCCCAATTGAAGAGCACATTGCTAAACCGTGTCCGAGAGGGACTCAAGGTAGATCCCCAAGCCAAAGTGTTATGGCCACTAGTGAAAAGCGGCAAGACAAGCAGATTTTTTACCAAGGACAGGTTCTTATATACCAAGGGGGGTAGATTGTATGTTCCACGGTCCAGGGAACCGAGAAGGGAGTTGATGAGGGAGTGCCATGACACACTATGGGCAGGCCATCAAGGATGGTGCCAAACCTTCACGTTGCTAGAGTGGGGGTATTTCTGGCCACGCATGCAAGACGATGTGATGGAATATGTCAAAACATGTCTTATATGCCAACAGGACAAGGTTGAAAGTGTCTCCATGGACTTTATCTCCTCTCTGCCAAAAGTGGGGGAGTATGGGATGATCTTAGTGGTAATGAACAGATTCTAGAAGTATGCTACCTTCATTCCAGCCCCAATCAATTGCTCGGCGAAGGTGACAACCTACTTGTTTGTGAAAAATGTGGTGAAGTATTGGGAAATGCCCTAAAACATTCTTAGTGACCGAGATCCAAGATTCACAGGGTGGTTTTGGACTGAATTATTCAAGCTCCTTGGCACACAATTAAACTTCTCAACAAGTAACCACCCTCAGACCGATGGCCAGACTAACCGTATGAATGCCTTATTGGAGGAATACCTCCGGCACTTTGGAAGTGTCAACCAGAAGAATTGAGTGAACTTGTTGGACATCGCTCAATTCTGCTTCAACTTGCAACAGAGCTCTTCCACCAACAAGAGCCCCTTTAAGCTTGTGACAGGGCAACAACCACTTATGCCACACACTGTAGCCACTAGTTACCAGGGAAGTAGCCCCAGAGCTTACCACTTCACTAAGGATTGGCACAAGAATGTAGACATTGCCCGAGCCTACCTAGAGAAGGCCTCGCAAAGAATGAAGAAATGGGTTGATCTGAAGAGGAAGCTTGACAAGTTCAAAGTTGGAGACTTAATGATTGTGAAACTAAGGGCAAAAAAGCTTAAGTACCTTCGTCGTGTTCATCAGGGACTAGTTCGCAAGTACGAAGGGTCATTTCCTATCATAGCACGAGTGGGCAAACTCTCCTACAGAGTGTAGCTACCAGCTTGGCTTAAGCTTCATCCGCTCTTCCATGCCAGCCTTCTAAAGCCTTATCATGCAGACAATGAAGATCCGGTGCGAAACAACCCCACATGACCCACAGCCTATGTCACTACAAAGCCTTCGAGAGAAGTTGACCATATCATAGCAAGTCTTTCCTGGCAAGACGATACAGATAGAATACTTAGTCAAATGGAAGGGCTTATCAAACTCAGAAGCAAGCTAAGAACCTGCAAGTGCCTTACTCGCCTTCACCGACCAGATCGAAGCATATCTTGAAGAGAAGTCGACGAGGGTGTCAACCAACTAAGTGGGGGAGGATGTCACAGCCGTTTTGTCCAGCATTGTTCACATGGCCATGGCCTGTGACATTTAGTCTTTTAGTTTGTTGTTGCCTAGTGACATTATTGTAAATATGGCCTGATGGCATTATTGTAAATAGTCCAGTATGACTTTCTGGGGAGGTGAATGATTTTCTATTGATACAATGCAATAGCTCATCTCCTTACTGTTGTATATGTGTTTGACTTGTCTTTCTTTGTTTTGTCTTTATTGTTGCTTGCTTAGCGTAGTGTTACTTGTCGTGGCTAGCTTGGCATAGGCTAACATGTGTCATAGGGACGACACAAGTGCTGCACAGGGGCGTTGAACTAAGGTTGTCTATGATAGTATGGTTGTTGACGTCAGCATCAAGGGGGTTGCAAGTAGTCCACTTTATTGTAAATATGACCTGATGGTATTATTGTAAATAGTCCAGTATGATTTTCTGGGGAGGTGGATGTTCCCTTTATGGCAACGTAGGAAAAGCTTAACATCCACCTTGTAGGGGAGTGGCAGGTCCTCAAGGAGTGTAGCCTCAGAGCCTTGCCCCATTGGTTGACGTGGCTCAGTGTTGCTACACACTATGCCAGGTGACCCCCTTTAACTCTAGGGTTGTAATGTTTTTCTGTTGATGCAATGCAATAGCTCATTTCCTTCTTGTTGTGTGTGTGTTTGGCTTGTCTTTCTTTGCTTTGTCTTTGTCGTTGCTTGCTTAGCATAGTGTTGCTTGGCGTGGCTAGCTTGGCATAAGCTAACTTGTCTCGTCCCGCATGGGGACGTTGAACTAAGGTTGTCCGTGATAGTATGGCTATTGACGCCAGCATCAAGGGGGTTATAGGTAGTCCACTTTGTTGTCTGGATCTTCCCACTTTGATATCAGCTTGAAACCTGTAGTTAGTATATAAGAGGAGAAGATGAAGAAGGAGAAAAGAGAAGAAAGGAGAGGAAGTACACAATTTTGGGAGAAATCGTATGAGTATATTGTCTCATACGATTGGTATTAATATCTATACCCTTATTCACTATACATTACATATGCACCACAGGACGGGTACACCATACCCTTATAACATAAATACCCCCATACAATACATATAAATACCATATCTTCAATAGGAACAGGTACAAGCTCAAATTTCCTCATACATGATGACTTTTCTCTTCAAGGAGAACTAATTATGTGTGCCAGATTCTAGCCTCAGGATGAAGATCATTGAGTTACATAACGAGGGCCATATTAGGCAAGAAAAGATGCTTTAGCATGTCTCCAGGTGTTACTTTTGGCCAACTATGTCAATAAGTGTTTCAGTTCATGGATAGTTGTCGTATTTATCAAGCCTCTAAGGGAAAAGTGACAAATGTTGGATTGTTTATGCCTTCGCCAATTTTGGGTCAGTCATAGTCTAATGTTAGTGGATTTCAGCTTGGGTTTTCCTCGTACAAAATGGGCATGAATTTCATTTTTATGGTTGTTGATCAATTCTCCAAGATGGTGCACTTAAATGCTTGCAAGAAAACGATGGATGCAATGCATGTGGCGCAACTCCATATTTGGGAGGTGTATCGTTTTCATGGGCTTCCTCCATCTATTGTGTTGACAGAAACATGCGATTTCTTAGTCATTTTTTAAAGAGCTTGTGGTAACTTGCCAATACCAATCTAAATTTTAATAATGCCTATCATCTTCAGACTAAGCCTTCCTCTTGGGGTAAACTGATGTAGGATGATAGCCAAGAATCTCAATAAAACATAAGATATGTAGCGGAGACAAGAAG
>JAOXJP010022075.1:0-17242 GCA_025762735.1 Platanus orientalis | reverse complement strand
GCCCTACCCTCAATAAAAGTGCGGGCCTCGGACCCTCATCGGGCCTAGCTCAGGCCGGGCTTTTTCGGGCCAATTTGAGGGCCGGGCCGGCCCGCCGAGGTAAGCCCAAGCTCGGCCCTCAATAAAAGTGCAGGCCTCGGGCCAGGCTCAAACCCTCACGGGCCTAGCTCGGGCCGGGCTTTTTCGGGCTAATTTGAAGGCCTGGCTCAGGCCGGCCTGGCCCATGCCCACCCCTAATTGTCTTGTTGATGCTATAAAGTTCAAGATATTGGTTAAAAAGAAATTGGTTCTTCGAACTGTTGGCTGGAATCATGAATGTGAGCAACTACATATTCAAGTGTTGGGGAAGAAACTACTTCCCTCTTTGAATCAGGTATATTCATATACTCAGAGCAAGGTACATAGAAGTGCTATGCTTCCACAACCATCCTCTTATGACCGGTCAATCATATTTTCTACTAGATGGGGTCGAGTTGGTAATCGTGATTGAAGAGGTGGTAGAGGAATTGGAGTTCATGGAGATGATAAAAACAAAATAAAATGTGAACCTTGTGGTCACTTCCACCACACTACGGAAACCTGGTCCTCTAGAGAATCCAATCACACGACTGATACATCTACAATTTTTTCTACATATCATATTTGTTCAAGTAAAGACAGTCAAGATTGCAAGTGGGTCATAATTTTCTATTTCTGGCAAGGGTAGTGTTTGTATAACTCAATCAATCCTTCATGTCTCAAACTTTGCTACTAACTTATGATTTGTCAGTAGTCTAATAAAGCCTTTAAATTGAAGCATCACTTTCTTTCAAACAGATTGCATTTTTGAGGATTTGGTGACTAGGAGGACAATTGGTAATGGTCATAAGCAGAGTGGTCTCTACATGATGAATACCTCATCATCCTTAGTTCCCCAAACGCACCAATCTGCCACTAGAAATCATAGTCACAACGTGGAGCAGTTGATGTGTTGGCATCATCATCTCGGCCATCCTTTTCCTTTGTTGTTAATAAATATGCTTCCTCTTTTTTCCCCCATTCTAGTGTTACTTTACATTTGAGGCCTGTGAGCTAGCCAAACATTGTTGAAACTCTTATCCATCTAGTAATAATTACAGTAATTCTCTGTTGATGTTGTCCATAATGTGTAAGGTCTTTCTCTTACTGTGTTTATTTGGTTACCAATAATTTATCCCAATTATGGATGACTATTCTCGTGTTATATGGGTGTACCTAATGAAACATTAAATTGATGTTTTCTTTGTGATCAAAACCTTTTATAAAATAATTCACTCAACTTGACCCAAAAATAAATAAATAAATCAAAGTTCTTTATTATTACAATGGGATGAATGTTTTACAATCCTATTAATATGAGCATGGAATAGTTCACCAAACAACATGTATTGAAATCCCACAACAGAGTGAAGTTGCAGAAAGGAAGAAGAGATATCTTCTTGAAATCACCCATGCCCTACTTTTCACAATGAACGTTCTAAAAACATTCTGGTCAGATACCTTCTCAAGTTTCAGTTTTTGAAACTCCTCTGGAAATTATGATTCCACAATCACCTCAATTTCTTGTTCTCCCTAAGGTGTTCAGGTGCATTTGTTCCATTCATAACCAAAAATTGCATTGGAGCGAACTTGATCCCAAGGTTTTGAAGTCTATCTTTCTTAGATATTCTCTTCAGTAAAAAAGCTACAAATCCACCCCTCTTCTTGTAAGCATTTTATATTTCATGGATGCAACATTTTTTGAGTCTATCATTTTATTTTCTTCTAGAAAGATTGCTCTTCAAGGGAAGTATGGGAATGAGAAGCATTCTTCTCTAATTCTTCTCGCTTTTATTCCTCTCTATGCATTTAACTTTGGAAGTAATTCATTTAATACTCATGGTAGTCATGGTGTTATAAGTGATGAGAAGATCATGTCCAAAGAAACTTTTCAGACATATCAGAGGCGACGGGGGAGGTCCGGGCTTATACTTTAGTTCGGATAGGGTCCCACATGATGTTCCAAACCTAAGAGACTTTAGACATTATATTTAGGATTTCTTTTCATGCTTTAGTAGTTATTTATTTCATGTTACACTTTTATTTATGTCTCTTTGTAAGGGGTACAATTTGGAGGGTATTTTAGTTCAAATTTGTTTGATTAGGGATATTTTAGACTCTTTATTGTTTTAGGGGTATTTTAGGGGGGGTTATCTAATTGATGTTATTTTGGTCCAATGGACCCAATTTGTATCAGCCCCAGGCATGGGATGCTCTATAAGAGCAACCCTACGCCTCCTTCTCTTAACTAATGAATAAATTTTGAAAAAAAAAACTTTGTCTTCTCTCTTTGGTTCATGAATACCAATAGTCTAAACCCTGGAAAGGACTTGGAGACCTTCCCAATGAATAGTGCTAGTGGAGACCAGCCCATTCCCTTTGGGTTAAAAGATTATCTCCTTTCTTGTTCTTCTCTATTTTTATTACTTTTGCAATTTCCAGAAAATCTGAAAAATTTTCCTTCTTCAAGAGATTGATCACCAACTTCAAGGAGTGAAGTTTTGGAGTAATTCAAACACACTAGGGTGTTCAATACTGCTGGCGACACACCTAGAAGTGGAGGGCATTAGTTTTTTTCAAAACCCTAGGAACTCCAAAATGAATTCCTAGAGTGGGGCGGCAATACATAATTCTGGACAAAATTTTGGTCTTCATCAAAGTGGCATGTTTCTCTTAGTTTCAAATGGATTATTTTGAATGGTTTTACTAGGACAAATCAAGGAGTTCAACCACTATGAAAATCAGGTGCTACCTTTTAATTTTCAGTTTGTTTTACTTTCCTATCTGAGTAGTATTTAGGTGGATGTATTGGCACATGCATGGACTATGTCGATTAATTTTTCTGAGTATTCTATGCACCTATAACCCATGTTTTGGGGGCTAATTAATATATAAGTAATCCTTTAACCATCTCTTGCAAACCCTTATAACTCATCCCACTAAGTCTCTTTATTTCAAACACTTGAAATTTGTTGCACATCACATGTTTGTTTAAATTCCTTAGTAAGGAGTTTGCTGGATTTTTTTTTATCAGTCCATAGGATTTTTCCATATCTTTGGAAAAGATCCATTAGGCCTATAAAACACCTTGGGACAGTCCCACAACATGTTTACCACCTTTCTACATTAATTTTTATATTCTAACATTCCAATGAACTAGTTTTGAACCCCCAAAATTTTCGGCCAGCATGTTAACCTTTACTTATTATCCAATTTAGTTGGTAATCCTAAGCATATAAATTATGATTTAATTATGTCATTACTTTTTTTACCCTAACTCTCAATATTGCATATCTAATATAATTGGAAACCCACCTAAACTTGTATGTTTTGGTGCTAGTAGGAATCTTGGTTATTATATTATATCACTTGTGTTATTCTATGTTTAATCTCCTATAACACACACTCACTTACCTGCATACATGCTGCATCAGTTTAGACTTTAGGAAATTTTATGTTTTGGAAAGTCTAGGAATTAAGAAAACTTGTACAACATGTTATTAATGTTTTTAGCAAGTTTAGGATTTTAGAAAGTATGTTTTAGGAAGTTTTAAATTTTAAAATATTTTCTTTTTTTTATAAAGTTCCAAATATTTTAGGATGTAAGTCTATTTAAAGGCATTCTTTATGCAATAAAATACAATTGAAGATGAATATTTGAAAAAAAAACGTGTTGAAGTGGGTGTGGTATCCCAAGTTCTCTCCCAACCCCTCACATGAGGTGAGCATCTACCCTATTCTTCTCTCTTATCTTCTATTCTTCTCCAATAAAATCTTCTTTCTTTCTTGTTTACTTTTCTTGTGGATTGTTGTTCTACATCAATTACTCTCTCCTAAACTTTGGCCAAGTACTTCTACCTACATGAGGAATTTCGATATGGTGTGTTGGATGGGTAACTAATTCATAGTTTAACTCAGGGTAACTAATCCGTGCAAAATTCTTCTTTGTTAGGGTTTTTGTGATTTTCAAGGTGACATCTTTGCACTCCATTTCTTATGGGAAAAGGTATTCATATCAGTACTCTTCTCTGTTGGATTTTTTTGTACTTCTTGGAGTTTAGATTGATGGGCTTTCAGATGAGGATGAGTTAGTGCTATTTGAATATAAAGAGGTTTAGGTAACCTCTTAGATTTATTGTGTTTTTTCAAGGTGTAATTTTTTACTCCATTTCTTATGGGAAAGTTGATTTATATCAATACTATTCTCCATTGAAGTTTCATTTTCTTGTAGTTTGGATTGTTGGACTTACAAAGTAGAATGAGTTACGGCTATTAGAAAATAAAGAGGTTCGGTTACTTGTATTCGAAGAGGAAAGATTGCGTTGTAGGGTGCATGATCCAGTTGTTTAGACTATTGAAAAGCTAACAAAGATTTTGATTTATTGTTTTGACTTAACTTTGTTCCAAAAGGCATCATTATTGCAAATGAGGTATGACATTTCTAATTTATTTTTCAGTTGTCTTTTTTCTTTGAACATTGATGTGAGATAGCTTCTTATTGTCCTTTTCATGACCACTGAGCTGTTACATAGCATTTTTCATGGGCTCTGATTTCACTAAGGGGTGGCCTAGTGCACGAGGCTCCCGCCAACGCGGGGTCTGGGGAGGGCAAGATGTATGCAACCTTACCCCCATTTCTGGAGAGGCTGTTTCCGTGACTTGAACCCACGCCACCAGGGACACTAACGGTAAGCCTTACCGTTGGGCCAAGCTGCCCTTTCACTTAAAATTGAAAATGAAATTATCCTTCATCTTCTCAAACATAGCAACACCTTTAATTCCACATAATCTCAAAGATGATAGCAATCCGTAGTTGATTGTGATGTTTCCCTCCCTCACCTGCATGCGGTGCCACAATATGATGCAGCAATCTGCTAGCCCTGCTGGCCCTACAAAAAAATACAATAAAGCAGCTTTTTGGCCTCATTTGCATCTACAGGTGACTAAAGGATAGAGCTGACCCATTGGCTACAAGATATTTTCATCCTACCACTACTAATAGGTGTTTCTGTTTGATCTAACAGTAGTCTGTGTGTGCTTTACAAAATTTAAACGTTAGATTGGCATGTAAATCCATTTCTCCTACCTCATACAATGCATGACTTGGTCCCACGCTCCCACCTACATGAAGCAAGTAAAGATTTGGTTTTTACTCTCTTTTTTGAGTTCACACCCATAAAATGTTAAAATTAATTCCTTCAATTAATTCTTTTAAATACCATATTATATTTTGTGAGTTTTAATTTTTATTATCAAAAAAATTCAAATTCAGCTTTACCACTTTTTTTATATAAATATTGAACATTACATTCTTACACACCGCATGTTAAAGTTACATGTTTAAAACAATAACCCTAACTACATTTCCTGGCCGAATTCCCACAGGTTCATTTGCTTTTAAAAATAACAGGTTAATAAGTGATCTTAATAGGACATAAATAACAAAATGCCGATAACCAATAAGTACAACTACAATAGTGATTACTAACAAAAAGTAACAATAAGTATAACTACGATACAAAAAAGTGAATAGGTTCAATTAAAGTAATAAACTGTTGGAGAGTTATATTATGTATTGCAAGGGTATTTATGTAATAAGGGTGAGGTATACTATACTTATACCATTGATACACCATATACAGTATGTACTGGATTATCTTTGATATAAATACCAACCGTATAAAGCAAAGGCCACATATGATTCTCTTCTTCTCTTCTTCTTCCTCTCCTTGTCTCTTCCAAACACTTGCAAGATACATCAAACAACTTGATATCAGAGCCAAACCAAGAAGAAAAAAAAAGGGATTCACAGGTAGAGGGGAAGACGACGACGTCAGAGTCCATACGGCTAACATCAGCAGGAGGCGAGGTGTCACAGATGAAGGGTGGTAGATCCTGAATCACCCTGATTTATGGGGATTATTAGTGATTTAAAAAATAAATAAATAATTGAAGCCTCTAAGGGCCTACTTGAAGAGGTTCCTTCCGCAGCTTGGAAAACCCACGTTTTTTTAAGATTTCATGATTCTGAGCAAACCACAGCACATCATCTTGATTGCCTACACAGGAAGGATCGTTTTGCTACAGGAGTGTTAAAGACACTCCAATCGAAGTTTGGTTGAGAATTGGAGATCTGTGAGTTCTTCCGTTGTGCTTGTCCTGCTAAGTTATGAACAGGTATGTACCCCCTCGAATCAACAATTCTGATGCTCGAAACTTATGGATCTAGTTATGAAAGTTGAATCTAAAGACCGGATCTTGTTGCCGACAACCTCCGCAACTCGTGTCCCCTCGTATTCTGCAACACTAGATGACTACTTCTCGATTTTAGAGTAGTATTGTTATCAGATTGCTCTTAGTTTGTGGTCTGTGATTGGTTTTTGACATGTCTAAAGTGAGCTAGACATCCAACCTACAAGAAAATGAGATGAGTACACTTAGGGGTGTGGTAACTGAATCTCCTAACACACCGATTACTATAGTTAAATTTGATGGTAGTAATTATCTTACATGTTCCAAATCAGTCATCATTCATGTCGAAGGCAGAGACAAGGAAGACTACTTGACAGGTGAAGCAAAGAGGCCACCTAAAGATAATCCAAAGTTTAGAAAGTGGAAGACAAAAAATGCACTGGTTATGGGATGGTTACTTGGTTCGATGAAACCAAAAATAAGTGACCACTATCTATTCTTGGAAACAGCACATCAACTCTGGGATTCCTTAGCCAAGGCCTATTCTGAAATTGGACACACAACGAAGATATTTGACCTCAGGTAACAGATTGCCCAATTTAAACAAGGGGATAAGCCGCTTGCACTCTACTACTCGGCTCTCAAGAAAATGTGGGAGGAATTAGCCCACTACATCACTAATCATCCATCTTGTTTGCAAGATGCAACAGCTTACCAAAAGTATGTTGAGGAGATCCAAGCTTTTGAATTTACAGCGGGGCTAAATCCTGACTATGAGCAGATCCAGGTACAAGTCCTCAATATGGTTCATCCCGCATGAAGTATATGCTCATATTCACCGTGAGGAAGAGCAAACGTGGAGTTATGACTCCCACTCCTTCCATAGTGAAATCTGCCCTGGTTTTAAGTTCATCTAAAGGAGGTCGTAGCAATTTCATGGGATGTGGTTACGGCAGTAGAGGACCATATGATGATTGAAATCGTTTGAAATGTGAGCACTATGGTCGCTTCAAACATACCAAAGATCAGTTTTGGGATCTTCAGGGCCGTCCACCAGACTTAGCTCCTCAGTCTTCTCCCCCATGGTGGATTCAGTACTGATAGAGGAGGTGGTCGTCTTGGTGGCCAAAGACCTAGTGCCCACTCAGTTACTTCACCCACAGAGCTACCTACAATTCCTTCTACTTCTCTAGATATTGGTGCTCTTTCTAGTGATGAGATTGCAGTTTTTCGACATTTTCTCTCAACTTAATCACTCTTCTACAGCTCCCACATCATCCTTCGCCCGTTCAAGTACAGATGCATCTACCTTAGCTACCTCAATTAACACACCTCAGAGCTCCTAGATCATTGATTCAGGGGCCTCCCATCATATGACTGGTATGTCCTCGTTATTCACCTCATATCGGGTTTGTTCTAGTAAAGATAAAGTCCGAATTGCTGATGGTTCTTTCTCTTTTGTTGTTGGTCAAGGGGACATCCCTGCCACCTCAGATTTAACTCTAGCCTTTGTTCTTCATGTTCCAAACATTTCCTTGAATTTATTGTCTATTAGTCATCTCACCAAAAATCCTAACTATTATGTCACATTTTTTTTCCTTCCCATCATGTCTTTCAAGACATGGTGTAACACAAAATTTCAAGCCGTACAAGGTGAAATTCGTTGAACAAATTACCTAGCCGTTTTAGAGGCTAATTTATTATTTTATAATTGAGGACTAAAACTCCAAGTCTAACAGACTTGTTAATTACAACCGTTTGACACAGCCAACCTCTGATTAACTTTTAGTTTCTCGGTTTGTATTGTAAAATAAAGTTGCAAGAACGTGAAGAAGGAAGGATAAAAGAGAAGATAAAATTCTTTTGTAAATATATTTGAGCCTACACTGCTCATACACCAACAAATTTACCTAGCCATGACTCGATTCGTTATTAAGCTTTCTATGATATCTTCCTTGGGGAGATCGTAGAGGTATAATGGACATGCTCCTTCCTTTGAAGAGAGGTATCTTAAGACTTTCAAGAGATGGGTGCAATTTGCTTGTCTTTTGAGAACTTATGTTCATGGTGGATCTTCAGAGCTTCTCCAACCTTTAAAACTTCTTCTCTCTCTCTTTGTCTCTCGTGTCAATCTTTTTAAGTATTTATAGGCACCAAGATGAGTTAAAGAAGTGTCATTGTTGAAGAACTCTATCTTTTTCATGGCATTTTTGTTGGAGTGAGATTCTTCAAAATCTTTATCCTAAAGACATAGGTGAATCTTCTATGCAAAAATCCACCATCTTCCATCTCCTGGGTAGTTAGGGAACTCATAAAAGTCATAGCCATCCAAAATAACCACTTCGGGAAGAGACACAAATTTTAGTTTCTAGCTTCCATAGTGCGCGAATATGAACAATGCATTCGGGCACACTTTTGGTGGCAAAAGCGAGTACTTGAAATCCTTCAATTCTGAGCAAATGAGATTATAACTATTCATTCGCCAACCCAAGTGTGGCGAATATCATATCATTTTTACATTCGTGCACATTTTTGGGTTTCTATAGTTGCCCCCTCGAAAAATGCATTGCGAATGTAACAAGGAAACAGTGCGTTTTTTGAAACAAAAATAACAGTCTTCAATTACTTCTGTCGATATTCTTTCTTTATTAGTTCTCAAGACTTTTCAAATTCCCTGTATTTGACAAATATACCCCTGCACGAGTATATAAACCTCCTTTCTTCTTTAGCTCGTCTTTTGAAATAAAACTTTTCTGTGAGAGATCAGCTTTGCAAACGTGAGTTCTCTGTTCCTTTTCCATCTTTCTTTTCTCCTTATGGATCATATAAAGCATGATGAACGCAGGAAGCATCTATTTTCTTTCTCCTTACTACTTTCTTCTTTTCTTTTTGAGTTTAATTTCTTGTACGGGCAAGGAAAATTTTTTGTAGGATTTTTGAGAAATCTCAGAGAAGATTTTAGATACCTTTCTCTTTTGTTCAGACTTCTAGTCATATCTTCTAGGGATGATTACATCTCCTACAGCTTATTCGCGGTTTTCGGGTTTATCCTGCGACTATCTGGTTAAGTGAGCTGCGAATGGATCTCCTTGCGTTCATTCGCAAGTTGAGGTTCATGGGTTTTGTTGCATAGACTAGTGTGCGCGAATGTGAATAGCTTAAGTCCATTCGTCAGGCTTTGTACTTCATTTGCAGTTCTCACTACTCATCACAGAAAGTTGTCTCTTTTGGTTCTTTCAGAGAATGGCACCCAAAAGAAAGTCTTCTAACATGAAAAGGGGTGAATCATCCACTCTTGATGGTATGCCTCCCAAGCGTAGGAGACTTAGGTCCTAGACCAACCCAAGGCCAAGTCCTACAGCAAGACCAAATCGTCGTCAGGATCCTGTTCCTATAATAATTGACTCATTGGGATCTGAGGACAATCTTCCAATAATTAACTCGTCAGATTCCGAAGATAATCTCCCTATACCAGATTCTGATTTTTCGTCGGAGACCGAGTCTTTCCCAAAACCTAAACCTATTCCAACCCTAGAATTTGTTCCAGCACCAGGTAATTATCTTTGGTAAGAATATTTTAAGCTATTTTGAATTTTGACTTTTCTTTTTATTGGGCAGAGCTTTCCTTCAAAGATGAAGAAGTTTTGTCACCATGGGATTACAATGAGCACGAGTTAGTAGATTTTCATGAGAGTGCGAAATGAGCATTTGACAATCGTGCTCATCTTCTGCAATGCCTCACAGTTATGGAGCTGGAAGAACTGACATTATCGCACACCCGAGCTACAGCCCTCGCCTATTTGAATGATGTTGAGATGTACTATAGGAATGCAAGAATCAGGCAAACTGTGGAGTCACTCGTGGATTCAACAGTTGCCATAGCACAGGCTAAAGAGACTCTGAAACTCTCTCAGCCTACTCCTAGCCTCAAAACACTCATAGCAGAATCTGAAGCGAAGATAATTAGTCTAAAGCAAGACCATGTTGAAACTGCTCGTTTGGAGAGTTTTGTAGATGCGGAATTGGCAATATTGGTAGAACGTTTTGATTATGTCAAAGCGGAGTACACGCGTATTGCAGATTGCATGGCTACTTATGATGCCATTTTGGAGGATAGTGAGTGTGCTGTTGAAAGCAAAGAGAATCTGATTGCTCAATCGAAAACAATTATGGCTTCTCGTCAAGAAAATGGTAATGATGAAACGCATCATAAAAAGGTGGCCAAGCGGGTTGATGCCGAGACCATCCTTCAGCAAGAAGCTCCCATCTCTCAAGAACTTCATGGCAAGCTCAAAGCTTTCCTTTGATTTTCTTTTTTTTTTTTTCCTATCAATTCTATAGCATGTCTATTTTTCCTTCTATGTTTATCGATGTAATCTTTTGAACCTTTCATCAATGAATTATCTTTCCTTTTATGTCTTTATGTTCTTTGTGCCTTTATGTCAATTGAATACTCCAGCAGTTTGTATGCTTTATCCAAAGGAATATCAATATTTATCGATGTGAAGATAGACTTTCAAGCTAAGCACAGTGATTATCTTCTTGGTATTATAAGGACCATACTTTATCAAAAACCCATGCTTATAAAGTCTGATTATTTTTGCAAGCGCAA
This sequence comes from Platanus orientalis, assembly GCA_025762735.1. Taxonomy (NCBI): domain Eukaryota; kingdom Viridiplantae; phylum Streptophyta; class Magnoliopsida; order Proteales; family Platanaceae; genus Platanus; species Platanus orientalis. Next base: position 6,381 of record JAOXJP010022075.1, on the reverse strand, counting down.
AGCCTTAAAGATAAACCAGATTTCAGTACCTTGAAGGTCAGATGCATTGTTGAGATCAACAAGACTCCCGATCAATCTGTTTCTTGCTAACTTTGAACACTTTTAATCTGTGTGGTGGCGAATAAAAATTATTTGTCATTCGCCATAAACATGTTAGCAAATGAAGAGTCAACACCTTATTTGCTCCGTAGATTTGTGGGTGAATGAGGTTTATATTTATCAATTGCACACTCTGATTCAAAATGCGTTCTTCGAGGAATAATGATAACTGACGGCACATGTCTCTTCGATTACCTTCTTCTCACAGCTGGCGAATGAAAAGACCATCTTACCTTCTTAGATAGATAGGTTCTTTTTAAATTCCTTGTGGTTGAGCCAAAATACCCTCGCAGGTATAAAAACCTAACCCTCTTCTTCCTTGGTTTATCTCCAGAGAATCTTTTAAAATTCCACCATTACCGAAAGCTTCAAGCTTTGAACCCTTATGGTTTTTGCATTCAATCTTCAACTTCAAACCATCCAACACATTTTTTTGCTCTTGTGGTCATACTAACACCATTCTTGGGTGTCTTGGACCGTGGGAGACCCTTCTGTGCAATACCTTTTCCCTTCTTGAACCCAAAACCCTTCTTTGCATTCTAGGTACGTTTTAGGCCTTCGAAGGTTGGTTTCATTCACATGAGTAGCTTGTCCTTAAGAATACGGTCATTTTGGTATAGGTTTTGAAGACTTCGGCTCAGTTTTGAACGTTTTATCCTTCAAGGCACATTCGGAATTCAGATCTTCGTCTCCGATGAGGATTGAATTTCCAGCAACCACGCCGCTTTAAAGTTGGCTTGAGTGGTTGTGAAAGACTCTTCCTGTGTTCATTCGCAAGTTGAGACGCCTCCTATTCGCGCACTCCTTGCTTGTCAAGATGCTGGGCACGAATGGGTAAATATTTTCTCATTCACCGACAATCAGGCATAATGCTAGAATGTTTATTGTCGCAAAAGCGTGCACGAATACTTGGGAGACCGAAGTCTCAACCTTTTGTTCGGACCAAAGCCTCAACCACAAGTGACTTTTAGGAGACCGAAGCCTCAACCACAGATAACTTCTAGGAGACCAAAGCCTCAACCATATGGATGGATGGTGATGGGGAGACCAGAGCCTCAACCCATGTTTTCAGTGTAACTTGTGGTGAACCAGCAGAGGGTTCCACAGTTGCAACTCCATTGAGGTACCTATGAAAGAAGGAAACACTCATTAACACAACGGAACTTAAACACAGATGAGAGTAAAGTATAGTTCCATCGGGCGTGCCAAAAATTTGTAATACCAAATTTCAAGCCATACAAGGTGAAATTCGTTGAACAAATTACCTATCCATTTTAGAGGCTAGTTTATTATTTTATGAGTGGAGACTAAAACTCCAAGTCTAACAAACTTGTTAATTACAACCGTTTGACACAACCAACCTCTAATTAACTTTAAGTTTCTCGGCTTGTATTATAAAATAAAGTTGCAAGAACATGAAGAAGAACGAGAGATAAAAGAGAAGATAATATTCTTTTGTAAATATATATGAGACTACACTGCTCATACACCAGCAAATTTACCTAGCCATGACTCGATTCATCATTAAGCTTCCTATGATATCTTCCTTGAAGAGATTGTAGAGGTATAATGAACGTGTTCCTTCCTCTGAAGAGAGGTATCTTAAGACTTTAAAGGGATGGGCACAATTTGCTTGACTTTTGAGAACTTATGTTCACGGTGGATCTTCAAAGCTTCTCCAACCTTTAAAGCTTCTCTCTCTCTTTATGTCTTTCGTGTCAATCTTTTTCAGTATTTATAGTCGCAAAGATGAGTTAGAAAAGTTTCCTTGTTGAGCAAGAACTCTATCTCTTTCATGGCGTTTTTGTTGGAGTGGGATTCTTCAAAATCTTTATCCCAAAGATATAGGTGAATCTTCTATGTGAATATTCACCCTCTTCTATCTTCTGGGTAGTTAGGGAACTCATAAGAGCCGTAGCCAACCAAAATAACTACCCCGGGAAGAGATAGAGATGAATTTCAGTTTCTAGCCTCCGCAGTACGCGAATGTGAACAGTGCATTTGTGTACACTTTTGGTGGCAAAAGTGAGTACTTGAAGTCCTTCGATTCCGAGCGAATGAGATTATAACTATTCATTCGCCGACCTACGTGTGGTGAATATCATATCATTTTTACATTCGTATACACTTTTGGGTTTCTACACATGGCAACGAAAAAAACAATTGGTTTAGGGCATGAGAATGATTGTTTATACATTTTGGACTCCCACCCTCCAGTAGCTACTTCTGCAATAAAGAGGAACATCTCTTCGTCCACATCAGATGACTTGTTTACATGGCATTGTAGGCTTTGTCACTTGTCTTTTTCTATCCTTAAGAAGATGTTTCCTCATTTTTCCGTTTCTAAGTCTATTATTTCTTGTGAACCTTGCCAATTAGCAAAGCATTGTAGGTCTGTTTATCCAGTTAGTAAGCATAATAAAAGTTCAATTCCATTTTCAATTGTACATTCTGATGTGTGGGGTCCTTCTCCTACTACCTCTTTGTCTGGTTTTAAGTATTTTGTGACCTTTGTGGATGACTGTTCTAAAGCCACATGGCTTTATTTGTTGAAAAGTAAAAGTGATGTGAGTAGTGCATTCAAGTCTTTTTATGCTATGATGTGTACCCAATTTCACACCAAACTTCATGTTTTAAGATATAAAAATAGGGGAGAGTACCTTTCTCATGACTTGTCTTCTTTTTTTTTAGTCTGGTATTGTGCACCAGATCACCTATCCTAATACTCCCGAACAAAATTGGGTAGCTGAAAGGAAAAATAGACACATTCTAGAAGTTGTCTGGGCAATCATGTTCACTATGAATGTACTTCGAACTTTTTGGTCTGAAGCTATTCAAACTACAGTCTACCTCATGAACAGGATGTCTTCTCGTGTTCTGTCATTCAAGTCCTCTCCTGAAGTGTTGTCTCCAAACACTTCCTTATTTCCTCTGCTTCTTAACACATTTGGCTGCATCTGTTATATTCATGTCTCTAAATCTAACCGTTCCAAATTAGACCATCAGGCACTCAAATGTGTCTTTCTGGGCTATGGAGTTGATCAGAAAGGGTATAAGTGTTATCATCCACCAACTCGTCGCAAGTTTATTTCACGGGATATTACCTTTTTGAATCCATTCATTTCTTCTCCTCAAGTAGGTCATCTCTTTAGGGGGAGAAATCTATGAATGAAGAGTTGTCCTCTTCGGTTCCTCTTCCAATTCCAGTTCTTATTTATCATTTTGATAGCAGTGGTGATGGTGGAAAGGGGGGGAAAGACCTACAAGTCTACACTTGTAGGAAGAAGCAAGGACAAAAGGAAGACTTAAATATAACTTCTCATGAGCCACTCCAAGAGTCTACTTCAAAACTAATTTCTGAATCAGGTAATGATCTTCCCATTCCTTCTTCTCCTTTACCTGCACACACCTCGGATAGTTTGGATTTGGATCAGCCCATTGCCCTTAGAAAAGGTGTGAGGGCTTATACCAAACATCCAATGTCTAGTTTTGTCTCATACCTGTTGATGTATAGAGGGGTACAATACTTGTAAGGGTATACTAGTACTTTGGTATTTGAGGAGATACTTGTAATTGTAACGCTTTTATGAATAAAAGAGTCATACGTATGAGAGAAACAACATATTCTCATACAATTCCTTATCTTCTCCTTCTTCTTCCTCTTCTTACAAACCCTAATCACTAAATCTACTTGGTATCAGAGCCAGCCGGTGCTCCTATGTTGAACACAACCAAGGTCCACAGTAGACTTGCTGACATTAGTAGGTCACATGATGACGTCAACAGTCTGTACAGTGACGTTAGCCATGTCAGGGTGAAACAACTCCCTCCCGAATCGTCTAGTCCAGACGCATCTATTGGCCTCAAGTTTGAAGCCATTTGAGTGAGTTTTTGATTTTTGGTGAATTTTTTCGTTATTTTCGCAAGATTTTCCAGATTTGATATTTCTGTAGATCTGCTCAATTTGGGACCTTTTTAATCTGCAAAAATGGTACCTCTTGGATTTTTTTTTCCCTAGAAAACTTTTGGGACAAGTCCCATGCAGTTCCGTTGAGTATTGAAGAAGTTCTACTATTTTTCCCAATTTGTGGTTGACGCCCAGGCCTATCTCGACCTTTACTTCGCTTAGTCTGTTACTTTTGAGCAATGGTAGGCTCTTTAGTGGCTTTACTCGATTTGTTTGATGATTGATTGTGTATTGGTGCCTATATTGGATCATGGAGGCCTGGTTAGTTATGATGTGTGTTTTTCAGCTCCTGTTTCCTTTCGGTTCTCGTTGCATTGTACTGTGGTGTTCTCTTTTTTGCACTTGTTGGTGCCTCTTAGCCTTTTGGAAGCTGTTTATCTTTTGTTTTAGTGCCTAGTCACATTGTTTCTATGTTTTGGTGGTGTGCTTGGTTGTGTTTGGCAACGCTTGGGTATTATGTCGGATGTGAGCGACTCTTCCTCTATAAGAACTGTTGGTGGTACTTCTAGGAGTGTTCCTATGGAGACCTATAGCTCTTCGATTACAACTGTGAAGTTGGATGGTACCAATTACCTCAGTCTCAGTCTGTAAAGATCTCTATTTGGGGCCGTGGTAAATGGGGGTATATTTCAGGGGACACTAAGGCCCCTAAGTGTGATGACCCTACGTATGCGAAGTGGGAGGTGGATGACTCCTTGGTTATGTCCTGGCTAATTCATTCGATGGAGCCATCTATCCGTAAAACATGTTTGTTCCTCAGCCAAGAGCATTTAGGATTCCCTTGCTCGTACCTACTCTGAAGAGGGTTATATTAGGCTGGTTTATGACCTCCGTCAGCAAGTTTGGCAATTACGCCAAGGGGAGCGGTCTATCTCAACATATTATAATGCGTTGCTTAGTCTGTGGGAGAAAATTTACTTATATCATACTTATTCCATCATTGATCCTACTGATGCTGCCTCTTTCCGCCACTATCTCGAGGAACACCGTGTGTTTGAGCTCCTAGCTAGGTTGAACCCTGAGTATGAACAGGTCCGTGCGCACTTATTAAGCCAACCCCATGTCCCATCTTTGTCTGAGGTTTATGCCTTTCTCCATCGGGAGGAATGTCGTCGTCATGCTATGCTTCCTACTCCCGTGGTTGAACGCTAGGCATTAGTGTCTACCTCTCAACGTGGTGGTAAAGGCAACTTTAGTTCTCGTGGAAGTCGAGGAGCTGGCCAACAGGGTTTCGTATCTGATGATCGTGACGTCTTCATTGTGATCATTGCGGTCATGCTCGCCACACTAGGGCCACCTACTGGGATCTCCATGGTCACCCTCAGGAGCCCACTCATCGTCCTTCTCAGCGAGGTTCATTCACTAGAGGCCGAGGCAGCACACCCAGTTCTCTTGGTGGTGGTCATTCAACTGCTTATGTTGCTACACCATCTGACGTCGCTCCACCCGCTTCTTCCCCTACACTGCCCGAGTCCTTTATTGTTTCTAGTGGGGAGTTGGCTTCTCTTCGCGAGGAGATGGCCTCTCTACAACGTCTTATGGCTCAGAGGACACTTCTTCTGGTTCCTCCTCTACTGATGCTGCAGGTATATCTGATTTTGCTCTTAGTGCCTCCTCTGGTCCCTCTGGTGTCTCCTGGATCATTGATTCTGGCGCCTCTCACCATATAATTGATACGTCTTCTCTTTTATCTTCTTACACTATTAGCTCTTGTTAGGACACAATACGTATTACCGATGGATCACTCTCTGCCATTGTTGGGACTGGTTTTGTACCCATTTCTTTATCTTTGTCTCTTTCTTCTATTTTTTGTGTTCCTAATTTTCAACTTAATCTTGTCTTTATTAGTCATCTTATGAAATCTTTGAACTATAGTGTCACTCTCTTTCCTTCTTCTTGTGTTTTTCAGGACCTAGTGACGAGACAGACTATTGGTAGAGGTCATGAGGAGCACGGGTTGTATCTTCTTGATCTGCCTTCTCATTATGCCTCCCCTATGCAGCAGACATCCTCGTCCTCTCTCTCTGAGCTTATGCAGTGACACTTTCGACTTAGTCACCCCTCTTATTTTACTTTACAATGCCTTTTCCCAAGTTTATGTAGATTTATTTCTGTCTCTTCTTTTCATTGTGGAACTTGCGAATATGCAAAACATTGTAGATCCCCTTATCCGATCAGTATGAATCGGAGTTCCTCTCCATTTTTTATTGTTCATTCTGATGTATAGGGTCCTGCCCATGTTACTTCTTTATTTGGCTATCGTTATTTTGTTACTTTTGTGGATGACTTTACTCGTACTACTTGGGTTTATTTAT
>JAOXJP010022064.1:0-17242 GCA_025762735.1 Platanus orientalis | reverse complement strand
TCACCCTCTAATTGTGAGTGCACCATTGGCATCCGTTAAGGGGACGAACACAATCCCCCCCCCCCCTCTACTTGAAAATCCTGGCTCTGCCCCTGCTCACAAGGGCCATTAGGGCTTTACATGATACAAGAAGAGAAGATGATGATATGCTTGTTCCATCTCAAATTTATCATCTTTTCTCTTTCACAATTTAATCCATTTAAGTACTGCTGCCGTTCTAAAGATGCTTACATGTAAGACGAGCTCGAAATGACCCTCGGCCATGTACATTTTGCCAAATTATAATCAGTTTTTCTCAATTATTTTTTCATCCTTATTTATGGTTCTTAAATGACTATATATATATATATATATATACCGATTTATCACAAGATTATATAATAATGTGATTAACCAGGTGAAAATAACAGATATGTAGACATAGTGTAGAGAAATTAACAGGTACCTACATAGAGGACCAACACAGAAACATCTTAAAACATAATTCCACCCCAAATTCTGATTGCCAAGAAATTCAAAATGATGATGGAGATTCTTAACTACATAAAATGAGATAAATAAGGTTAAAGATTAAGAATGGTTTCTTGCATAGATACATTTGACATTCTCATACTGTGGTTGCAGAGCAACAGGTAGCTCCATTGCTATATGATCACCCGAACATATACATTGGTTTTTATCATACAGCAGATATCAAGACATTCTATTGCAGAATTGCTACCCATGTCTGGAACCCCAACCTCTCCCAGAGGAGGCCCGATTTGGTAAGACAACTTAGAGAGTGGCTAAAGTTGGAATGACATCTAGGTTGACACATCAGCACAGAAAAAGTGATATACACTTTTTGGGGGGTTTTTTTGACTTTTTGGCACTGATGTGTCAACCCTGATGTCATTCCAACTCTAACCACTCTCTAAGTTGTCTTACCCAATCTGTTTACCTCCCAGAGAAGCCATACTGTACCATCACTCCTCGAGATGTTAATAACCTAACCGTGAGTGTAACAGCCAATTTGTGTTTGAACCGACCACAACCAAGGACAAGACAACTTGTGAGAGAGGTTAGAGACATGCGCGTAAGGAACTTGGAACATTACCTTATACCAGATACATATAATAGCCAAAAAAGTTTTATGATTCATCTTGAGAACGGGTAAATGGGTAACAAAGAGGGTTAAAACTTTACATGACCAATTTACAGCAGCACCTCAGCAAATAAGTTTGGTTTACAACCCTAGACACCAGATACATATAATAGCCAAAAAAGTTTTGATTCATCTTGAGAACGGGTAAATGGGTAGCAAAGAGGGTTAAAACTTTACATGACCAATTTACGGCAGCACCTCAGCAAATAAGTTTGGTTTACAATCCTAGACAGCTTTTACTTTGGAAGCAATGGCGAGATCATATACATCAAACATGTCATCCATCCAGTAAACAGCACCTACCACAAAGTAGAGTAAGCAGTGTTGTGAAAAAGTTATCCTAGAAGAAAGATATGCCAAAAAAGCGATGTTCTGCCATCACCTAAAGCAGCAGTAGTGTTTGGGTGTGAAAATATGAGGTTATAAAAGAAATAAACACAGTAGATCAAGGCCCTATCCAATCAGCCAGAAAAAAGACAACCACGATATTTACAGCCCTACCATCGAACACCTGTCTTCAAATGTGCATCCACCACACCCACTTAACATATCCTGTACAAAAACACCAGAATGCATTTTGGAAGGGTCACCACCCACCCCCCTTTTGACCACTTCCATCTTTTCCCTTGCCCCAAGAGCCAGCCGTTTTACCCCATGCACCTGCAGCAGAATCCCCACTCTCACCAGTTTCTTTGTTCACACCTGTCGTTTGATTCCAACCAGACGGCTGACCCCAATCAGCATTATTAGATCGGTTCAAATTTGCAGATTGATTTCTACTCCCATCTCCCTTAGTTGAATCTTTTCCTCCATTCCAGTCTGATGACCCCTTGCTATTCCACCCTCCAGGCTGGTCACTAGATCCACCGACTTCTTTATCTGAACTAGCTCCTTTAGTCCAACCACCAGCTTCTTCACTTGAAACTGCTGTTTTGCTCCAGCCACTGACATGCTCACTAGGTCCTCCAGCTTTTTTAGCACCCATTGACTGGTTCCAGCCAGATCCTTGGCCACCATCAGATCCATGCAACAGGTTCCATTTGTCTCCTTGATATCCAGTCCTGCCTCCTTCATTTGTTGAATTTGTTCCTTTGTTCCCACCTGAACCCCCACGATTCCAGCCGCTGCCTTGACCAATAGTTCCACCAGCTTCTTTAGTTGAGCTAGTTCCTTTGCTCCACCCTGAAGACCCAATAGTTCCATCTGCTTCTTGAGCTGAGCCAGTTCCTTTTGTACCTGAACCACTGGTATTCCAACCACTAGTTTTATTAGCAGCTTCACCAGCTTCTTGAGTTGTTCCTCTGTTGGAACCTGAACCCCAGCCAGTCCCCCCAGCTTTCTCAGATTGAGTTGAAACACTACCTTTGTTCCAACCTCCAGCTTTGCCACTAGTTCCATCAGCATCTTTAGAATTTGTGGATGGATTCCAACCTGATCCCTGGCTTGCCCAACCACCAGCTTGATTGCTAGCAGTTTCACCAGCTTCTTGAGTTGCTCCTTTGTTCCAACCTGAACCCCAGCTAGTCCCCCCAGCTTTCTGATATTGAGTTGATCCACCACCTTGGTTCCAACCAACAGCTTGGCCACCAGTTCCATCAGCATCTTTAGAATTTTTGGATGGGTTCCAACCTGATCCCTGGCTAGCCCAACCACCAGCTTGATTGCTAGCTCCACCAGTTTCTTTAGTCGAGCTAATTCCTTTGCTCCAATTCTGCCGCTGTCCCCTATCAACACCACCTCCTTGGTTCCAACTGTCAACACGATCACTACTTCCCCACCCACCACTATCATTAGTGTTTTTGTTCCACCCAAATGACCCATCCTCAGCAGCTCTTCCTCTGCCTCGGCCACTGAATTGGCCCCTCCTTCCACGGCCTCTATTTCCCAAGCCTCCTCTATCAGAACCTGATGCAGGCCCCCTGCCACCCCTGCCAAAACCTCTTTGGCGGCTAGAAGGATCTGCTGGATCACCAACTCCATTATCACTAGGTGGACCCCGACTCCACCCAGATGACCGATCCCCACCCAATGATTTACCTCCCCCCCAGTTTCCACCTTTCTCTTTATTCCCAAACATATTCCTGCGCCCATTGTCCGATCGATCTTCATTTCCACCTGTCATATTTGTTCCTTTATTCCAACCCGTTGTCGAACCTCCATCGGAAGTTTTTCCTTTGTTCCAACGATCTCCTTGATCTTTAGCTTCATTTCCTGCAAGTCCTTGACTCCAACTAGAGGATTGCTCGCCACCAGAAACTTTAGGTGTGTTCCAGTTGCTTTTGTTGTCCCAACCAGATGATTGATTTCCTCCTGCATCACTTGTACCTCTTTTCCAACCAGAGCTCTGATCTTCGTTGGAAATCTTTCTTTTGTTCCATCCATCATCACCATCTTTCTTCCCACCAGCTTCTTCATCTACAGAAAATCCAGGATTCAAACTAGATGATGTGTTTGCAGTGGAAGCTTTGGGGGCATTCCAATTTCTAGCCTTACCCCAACCAGATGACTGATTCCCCACAGCATCAGTTGTTCCACTTTTCCAACCACTACCCTGATTTTCAAGGGAAACTTTGTTAGTGTTCCAACCATCTCCCTGATAACTCCTCCTTCCACCTTCATTTGCAATCGTTCCTTCATTGCACCCAGAGATCTGGTTCCCACCGACAGGTTTGGGTGTATTCCATTTGCTTCCTTCATTGGTCCAACCCGACGACTGATTTCCAGCAAAACCTTTGTCACTGTCCTGACGTTCTGTCTGACTTCTGTTCCAACCAGATGATTGATCCCCACCAAAAGTTCTTGCACTATTCCAGTTATCCTCACTTCCACCTATATCCTTACCTCCAACCCTACCTCTGTTCCAACTGGATCCACGATCCTCGCCAAACGCATTTGATTTGTTCCAGCCATCTCCGTGGTTACTACTATTTCCACCTGCATCTGGAGTTGAATTTCCCCATTGTTGATCCCTACCAAAAGATTTGCCTTTATTCAAACTGCCTGCTCGATCATTAGTCCAGCCAGATGTATTACCGGATGAGCCTCCATCACCAGTCCACCTGCCCCCTTGATCTTCATTGTTACAACCAGATGATCTACCCCCTCGACGTCCTCCCCTTCCTCCTCTTCTCCCACCTGACCCCCGACCCCCCTCAAAAGTCTTTGGTTTGTCCCAGCCGTCTTCTTGCTCTCTATTCCCCAATGCCTCCTTATTTCCCATCCTACCTTTGTTCCAACCAAATCCTCGATCACCATCAAAACCTTTTGGTCTGCTCCAACTGCCATTTTGATCTTTTGTTCCTCCTGCTCCATCTTCCGTATTTACTGCAGACCCTTTATTCCAAGCAGATGTTCCATCAGCACCAAACGCCCTTGGTTTGTTACAACTGTCTCTCTGACCCTGGTCACCAAATCCAGGTTTTTTCCAGCCCGTTGTCCCACTTTCATGGGTATCTTTCGTACTACCCCAGTTCCCAGACCAACTTCCACTCCCACCTTTGGATTTGCCCCAGCTGCTTCCATGATCTCTACTTTCTGCTTCTGGCTGAGCACCACTACCAGCTGCATTACCCCAACCACCAGAAGGGTTTCCTCCTGTGGCTTTTGCACTGTTCCAGCAATCTGTCTTACCTCCGCTTGTACCATCTTTGGCCTTCCAAGTATCAGCAGCTTTCCCCCAGGAGTCTTCTTGATTTGCTTTACTAGTGTCTACTTTACTTTGAGACTCCACGGCTGTGCCCCAAGCACTTGCCTCATTTCCAACTATTCCTTTTCCTTTATCCCAAGAATTTGGTTGAATTTTCCTTGCAGACTCAGTATTCCAAGCATCAATCTGACTTGCACTTCCATCCACCCCTTTACCCCAGAGTTCTTCTGAAGTCTTCCGAAGGTCCTCACCCTTGGTCACAGTTTCTATCTTGTTCCAAGAGTCCTTTGCATCAACCATTCGATCTGCCTGACTTCCACTAACAGTTTTTTCTGTATCCCAGCCGTCTCCTGCATCTCTTGAGCAGCCTGGCTGTCCTCCACTTGGAAATTTTGCTTTCTCCCAGCTATCAGTCTTGCTGCTACCAAAGCCATGTGCAGCTGTAGATTTGTCCCAACATTCTGCACTTTTTCCAAAATTACTAACCTGATCAGACTTAGAATCAACAACCTTATCCCATGGTGATTTCTGATCTCCACCAGAGCCAAATGCTTTGCCCCAGCTGTCTGTGGTTGTGTTGAAAGAATCTGCTTGAGTACCAGAGGCTGAAAATGCTTTGCTTCCCCAAGCACCATCTCCTTCATCTGTAATTTATAATAGCAACAGTTTGAGAAAAAGTGGGTCCATGTACATGCATGCTTGCAACAAATGAGAGATAGAATATTCAGTCAGCAATCATGCTTGCATAATTTTGTTGTGTGCAAGCCTCAACCAAACAAGGGGGTGCATATTCTTTTTTATCAAAATGCCCAATATTTGGCCTCGTATAAAAGATTTGGTTGACAAAACCACCACTTGTGTCTTTCTGGGACAGCCAGAATTATAAAGATACCTGTCATTTTTCTTTGGGGAGAGGGGGTTGATCTATTTTATCAGATCTCATAAAGATGATAGTTTAGAAGGGGTACCATACATGACATCAAATAATAGTAACAGTCCAGATTGAGTAAACATGAACTATTGGTGTTGTGCATATTAGCAAGGTTCATAATGTCGGTGTCGGCAGAAATGTCGGTCAAGCCAAAATAAGACATTTATCGGAAATGTTGGAAATATCTTAAAGAAATATTTTAAAAATCATGAACACTTAGGAAGCATATTCTAATATAACTACATATCTACAAGGGAACAAATAGATTCATTAGGAATGATAACTTATTTTAGTACACTTATATTTTAATATTCTTTAAAATTACACACGTATACATAAGGGTTGACAAACATATTATAATCTAACGATATAAACAGAAGGGAACAAATAGATTCTCTTTCTTTTCTTCTTTCTTCTCTTCTCCTTCTTCCTCTCCTTCCTTTTACTTTCTTTGGAATTTATGGTTTTTCATATAATTTTTTACCACAACACAATGTCCACATTAGGCAATAATACACTGTGAAAGTGGAATATTCACTCAACATGACAACATCATACATAATGTCAACTGAAAAATGAATTTTTATAGTGTACTTAAATGTTTCATGTCGGTATAGGAAAATGGCGTCTCGGTCCTGGTAGACATAGACATGTTGGGAGACATATAAGATATTTCGAGACATTTAATACCATGCATATGCATGCATGTATATTATAGTTGAAAGATGTTTATTAAATGAACAGTAGCATACTAGAGAACTTGTGGCACTGCACCATACCTTTTTTAGAACCAGTAACTGTAGAGCCAAAAGGATTTGCAAAAGTGGATTCCATCTAAAATAAACAGGCAGAAAACTCATATATTAGACAATCAATATGATTACACAAGATGGACTAAACATTATATATAAAATAAGTAGACATGGGCCTCATATAAAGAAGTTTATAAACAAACCGAAAACCCCGAGGCAGAGAAATCTGGCCAAGAGTTCCTGAAAACAGATGAGTTCCTTATCAGGTGGGCAAGGTAGATAAAGCTTTCGCAACTTAATAGTCACCAAATCTTAAAAAACAACAGTTACAGGTTTATTACAAAAAATAAATATCTAGTAATAGAAGAAAGCCTCCCAAAAAGAATTGACTGATTTAGCAAGCCTCTAAAGATGAGAATCATATTGTAATAAATGATAATTACATGTAAAATCCTCTACTTGCATGAAAATTTATGGTTAAAATAATAAATATTTCATGCGACATGCTTTTGTTAGAAATAAACCTCACCTCAAGGAAAACTATCCTGACTGTTAGGGGTCAACCAAATGAATCCTGTTCCACCAATCCACTCCATCTAGGGTCATATCATCTATCATATTTCAATTTGTCTAGTCTTTTCTCACTACCTCTCCCCAGACCGCTTCAGCCATTTAAAATCATCCAAATGATATAAAATGAAATAAAAATCCTTCATAACTAGTATCAAGTTTCACCAGTTGATGGTTTACAAGAATCACCTTCAAGAAAAATCAAATGGTACCCCTCTTTCAAAAGACAAAACCCAACTTAATATATCTATTAGTTACATTTCCATCAACCCACGCGACTACACAATGTTCTCAACTCTCCTCCACACACTTCAGGAGAGTATCAAAGTTACGTGCAACAACAGCTTTGTGATAACCTAGATATCTACTCCAGAAAATCAAACCAATTGAATGAATGCAACAATGCAATCTAACAGTGATGGCTTTCAGAATAACAGATCTATAAGGTACAGGTATTCGGTCTACCATTTAACTTCCTCTTCTTGCACATGTTATCTTGTGTTAATGGGGGAGAGAGACAAAATTAATGTGGGTAGGATTAAACTACACGGGCTTAAGTAAATAAGGGATATTTACCAATTCTACCAACTCAAAACAGCTTTCTTGATTCACCTTTATTAAGTAGAAACCAATTTGCAAAAGCACAGACTTAATTATAGTTTAAAGATAAAAGAGTTCTTCCATTTCAAAATTTGTAACATTTCTCCAAAAAATGATCTACATATAAATGACAGCGCATATCCAAAAGAGAAAAAATCCCAATGATCAAAAAAGATCTATGAATTACATCTCTAGTCAAAATAAAAAAGGATTCCTATCTACTTTTTTTATGAAGGAAAATTTTATTAATAAAAGGGAGGACTACCAAAGAATAACAGAATGGGGCAGAATGAAGAAGAAACACCCCAACCCCCACCGAGGGAACCCACCCCAACAATTATACGATCACTAAATGGTTGAGTTATACAATACACAATCATCAAAAAACATCAAACAGGGAGAAGATCATTCCCGTTGAAGAAGATTGGGAAGATGAAGATCATTCCTGTTGAAGCTAAAACTTTTCATATTGAGGACGATTGGGTGGTAAAGAAGAAGATAATCAGGATCGTTGAAAGAGGAGTTGGATTCCCATTCTGTATCCAGTTGAAGGAGATGAATGCATTGTGGCTGGTGGATTGTCTAGCAGAGGCCATTTCCTTGCCCCAGCAGAAGCGCCTCCTTGGTTCAAGGAGGAAGGGTTTGACAGTGGTGCTATTTCATAGGAGGGAGAACTCAAGGGATTAGTAGGGAAAGATTCATAGCAATACCGGAGGGCATTAAGCAGACGGAATGGCAGAGTATTCGACAGGGGATCCTGGAGGTAAACGAACCAAATGTTGGGATGAGAGCTTTAGGGCAGGTTCCTCCTCTGGCCTCGAAGCAAGCTTTCCTGGTGAATGGTGTGCCCGTGCTTGAAAGGAGGGATCAGCAGGATGTATGGCTTAAGTTAATGGAGCCTCCCAATCAGGGCAGAAATTGTGATGTACGAAGGGAAACTGGGGATCCAAACTGTGTATAGCCAAAAGTCTTCCTTTGGATTTTGGGAAAGGGTGGTAGTCTGCTCCAGATGGGGGGGGAGGGGGTCGTATGAATTGGGAAGAAGACTCTGTCCATTTGAGGAGCATTCTTCATCTGGAGAGGACACGTAGGTGGAGTCGTTTGGGGAGCAACAGGTGTTGGTGTTCCTACAGTCAGCAAGGGAAACTTTGAAGCTAGCTAATCTCAGAGTTCTTCGAGATGGAGCTGGGGCAGGTCGCTTGGAATTCATGAGGTGGGACCCTGATGTTAATGTGCTTCCCAGGGAAACAGTTGATGACACCCGATGGATTGAGGTCCGGGGCCTTCCTCAGCATTTGTGGACAATGGGCTTTTTAGGGACATTGGAGGCCTCTGTGGAGGATTTGTTGCAGTGGATGATCAAACCAAGAATTTGGTGTCCTGCAAGGTATGCAGGATTGGGGTTTTCGGGGATTCTCTAGAAAAGATCCCAAGGACTATATGCCTGTTCAACAGAGGGAAGAAAATCTGGCTAGAGATTTCTCTGGGGATGCCGAAGATGGTGTGGGGGACCTCACCGGCGGGAAAGACATGTTCGTCTAGGGGTAATTTTGAATTTTAAAAAGGGGACGGCCAGGAGAGTGGTCGGCCTTGTAATGGTACAGCACCATGTGCGGGCATAGTGGAGACATGAAAGACCATTGTGGACTGGAGAAGGTAGCTGGAATAAGGGAGGGGAAGGAGATTGAAGGTCCAGGGAGTTGGAAAGCAGTGAGCAACACTCGACTAAGTCGCCAGAAGGGGGTAAATGGGGTGTCTCAGACAAAAAAAGATGAGTTTTAGAATCTTTTACTCATAAAAGGTGCGAAGATGGAAATTTAAATGAAAGGGAGGGTCTATCTGCTATAGGCAACACAAGGAGGGGGCTAGGGGCAATTTGGAAAGTCGGGGTACAAAAAATTATCTCAAGGAGGCGAAAGGGTCGGCGGTAGTTTAAATAATCGGGAGGGCTTCGAATTGGATTTCCGAGAGGCGGAGGGGGCATATGGAAGTTCCAATAGTCAAGAGGGCTCCCGATTGAATTTTCGAGAGGTAGAGGAGGCCGAAGGTAATTTGGGGAGTCGAGAGGAGTTGCCTTTAGAACCCTAGGTAGTGGAGGGGGTTATGTGTGAGGCCGGTGGGCAAGAGGATGAGTTAGGCGACACTACTGGGATGGGGGGCCATAAAGGATCTTTTGGAGATGGGGAGGGGCAAGGGATCTTGCACTCAGAGGCAAGGAGGGACAGCGAAGCTTTCGAGCTGGTTACAGGGGGTCTAGGAGGAGAAAACGAGGGTTTCGGCTTGGAGGCTGCAATTCCTGCCCATAGGCAAGGTAAAGAGGTTCTCCATTGCTTAGTGAACCCTAGAAAGTTGTGCGGAAGTAGGGCGGAGGCATCACCTGTCTAGGATGAACTATTACAGGCACATGGGGAGAAGATGAATGGAGACCTTCCGGAGCCCCTATATCCTATGGGGGTTAGCAGAGTGCAATTTCTACCTTCGATTAACTCGGAGCACTCATGGGGGTACTAGGATTAGTCAGGATTACAGAGGATTCCTTTGCTCAATTGGGGGATGAAAAGTGGGGCTCAGGCGATGGAGCAGGGTATGGTGGAGGAGAGCTATCCTTAGGCTCTCTGGTCAGTGGGGTGCCGCAAATTTGGGTGATTCGAGGAGGGCATGTTATTGGGTGTCTCAATTGTTTCAGAGGGAACCTGGACAAGGGTTCGATGGGGCGGGAAGAGATGGGATAAGGGGGGAGCTATGGCGTCAAAAGGAAGTCTCAGGCGGAGGGGGATTTCAACAGTCAATTGGGGAATCGGTGAAGTTGTCTCATGAGAGGTAACTAGCCCTCATTGAATGGCCTAAGTAGAGGAGTGAGGAACCACCCATTGTCGCAGTCTCTAAGTGGGTTTGGAGAAAATTGCTGAGGTAAGTGGTGTGTTGGGCTTTCATTTAAAGGATTAGAGCCACTTGCATCGGAATTTTTTGCAAAGTTGGAAAAGAGGAACGTGGTTTGGTTTGTCAAACCAGATGTGATGGGGAGAGGAAGAATAGGGAAAGGATTCCTAGGGAAATTCATAATCTCAGTTGGGGTATTTCGTAAGAGAAAAGTGGTGGAGTGGAAGGGGAAGATTCGGCCAGGAAACTGAGGGGTTCTAGATCATGTCGCTCATGAAGTGTGATATCCTCACTTGGAATGTTAGGGGGTCAGGTAACCATGACAGAAGGCGTCTAGTGAAAGAATTAAGTAGCATATACAAACCAGGGATCATAATCTTGCAAGAGACCAAGCTGTCAAGCGTGGATAAGGAGGTGATCCAGAGTGTATGTCATTTTGACAATCCGGGTTGGGTTGCTGTCCATTCTGTGGGAGCCTCGGGGGGGAATTCTTCTGATCTAGGATGAGGAGTTGGTGGATTGTGTGATAGCTTGGGCAGAGCTATATTCAGCTTTGTTGGTGGCATCTATTAAAGGGGAGAGTCAAAGTTGGATGGTAACAAACGTATACGGGCCAACAAGGGGAGATAACTTGGAGGCTTTCCTTGAACTTGATAGGGTCCGAGCACATTGGGAGCTGCCTTAGTGTATTGGGGGTGACTTCAGCGAGGTTCTCTACCTTGATGAAAGGAACAGAGTTGAGCGGGGGACACAGGGGATGGACGTGTTCTATGACTTCGTTGACTGAAATGAGCTTCTCAACTTGACAATTCAGGGGTCTAGATTTACCTAGTCAAATTTTCAGGATAGCCCAGCTATGAGAAAATTGGACAAGTTCCTTGTGTCTGGGGAGTGGGAGTACTTCTCGTCGGTTATGATGAGTGTGTTGCCAAGGCATGGTTCAGATCACAAAGCCCTTCTGAAAGGTAGGGGAGGGGGGAGCGGAAGCATAACAAGTTCCTTCCCTTTCAGGTTCCAGAACATGTGGCTCCTACATCTAGGATTTGTCGAGATAATTCAAGGTTGGTGGGGGGAGTTGGAGGTGTGGGGCCCTCTAGGCCAAAGATTTCTTCTAAAGCTCCAGGAGATAAGGGTCAGGTTGAGAAGATGGAATATGGAGGTTTTCAGGAATATAGAGAGATGGAAAGTGGCCTGCTTGGAGGATATTCAGAGATGGGACCAGAGGGAAGAGGCAGAGGGCCTGGCAGAAGAGGAGAGGTTGGCAAGGAAAGAATCTAGATTGGGGTTTGACAAATTTCTCACTATGGAAGAAATCATGCGACGCCAAAATTGAGAATCCAGTGGCTAAAAGGGAGGGACAATAATACAAAGTTTCTTCACAAGATGGCAAATGCTAGTAGGGCGATAAATGAGATTCACGGTCTCCAAGTGCAGGGTGTTAGAGTGGAAGATGAGGAGATAAAACGGCATGTTGAAGATTATTTTAGGAAGTTGTACATGCAAGATAGGCCCAGTAGGCCGAAAGTGGATGGCTTGCAATTGCCCCGTATTGAAAATGGCAAGGCAGATTGGTTAGAGAGACCGTTCGAGGAAGTGAAGAAGGCGGTATGGCTGTTGGAGGGTGATAAAGCCCCTGGACCGGATGGGTTTTCTCTAGTTTTTATAAGACTTGCTGGGACATGGTTCAAGAGGATCTTATGTTGGTAACTAAGGACTTCTTCGAGATGAACTTCTTAGACAAAGAGAGTGATGCTTCTTACATTGCATTAATTCCCAAAAAGGAGGTAGGGGCCCATCTTTTGAATTTTAGACCTGTGAGTCCAGTGGGGAGTACCTACAAGATAATTTCTAAATGCTTGGTCTTAAGACTTAGAGAGGTACTTCCAAGGATTGTGTCGAGGAAGCAAGGAGCTTTTCTTCAAGGAAGAACAATAGTGGATGGAGTGCTATGTGCAAATGAGTGTATTGATGCCTAGATTCGTCAAGGCAGGCCAGGGGTCATGTGCAAGTTGGACCTCCATCCTTGTTAATGGCGTGCCTAAGGGGCATTTTGGGTGCTCTAGGGGCCTTCGTCAAGAAGATTCGCTATCCCCGCTCCTTTTCTTGTTAGTGGTAGGGGCCTTGGGTAGGTTGATAAGGAAGGCAGCGTAGTTGAGTATGATCTAAGGATTTTCCATAGGCCAAGGGAGGGTGGTGGTCTCCCATCTGCAATTTGTGGATGATACCATAATTTTTTATGACAACTCTCAACGGCAAATCATGATGCTTAGATATGTGATCTGATGTTTCGAAGTGGTCTCTAGCCTTCACCTTAATCTGGCTAAGAGCTCATTGATTGCGATGGGAGATGTGTCGAACTTGGATCAGCTTGTGGCTGATTTAGGGTGTCATATGGCTTACCTTCCGTCTACCTACTTAGGACTCCCACTTAAGTCAACCTACAAGCAAAAGTAAGTCTGGAATCCGGTTATTGATAAGATGAGGCAGAGGTTGAATGGGTGGAATGCCAAGTATTTGTCGAAAGGGGGAAGGTTAACATTAATCAAGGTGTCATTGGCAAGCATTCCAACCCACTACTTATCACTGCTGGAGATGTCAACTTCAATGTGCCAATATATGGAAAGGATTCAAAGGGATTTCCTCTAGAGAGGGGGGGAGGAAGAAAAGGGGATACATCTGGTGGCCTAGTATAGAGTGTGTACCGCAAAGGATAAAGGGGGGGGGGTAGGTCTTAGGAGGTTGCAGCGTATAAACAGGGCTTTGCTTTGCAAATGGTTATGGAGGTATGATACGGTAGAAGGAAGTTTATGGAAGCAGGCGGTGGATGCTAAGTACGGTACAAGGGATGGTTAGGCCTTGATAGCCCCTAGGGGAGCCATTGGTGGGAGCCCTTGGGGTGCAATCATAAATCATCTTCATAGATTCATGATAGGAATAGCCAATGAGGTGGGAAACGGGAGGAGGATTACATTCTGGTTGGATACTTGGTGTGGGGACAGACCTCTAAAGGATGAGTTCCCAAATATCTTTGCCATGGTTACGGATCCCGATGCAATCGTGGCGTCGTATATGTCGGTTACGAGAGGCAAGATTGTTTGGCAGCTGTTTCTCAAGCAGGCGATGTTTGATTGGGAGACTCCGAGGGTGGCTCAGCTCTTAGACAGAAGGTGTGGTTGATGATTTACAAATATTTGCGGCACCACAAATAAATTTGAAGCCTCTTGTGCCAAGCTTTCCATGCTTTGCACTGAGCTTCGAAGGTACAAGGAGAAAGAAGGAAGGTTGTAGGCAAGGAAGACTGTCGATTCTATTAAAAATGGGTTGTCGGAATGTTGATGGGTTGCCTGAATGAAAATGAAACAATCGTTGTGTATTGAACGTAAAACGTTCGAGTTGGTGGAAGAGTATGATGGAAACATTAAAGTCCTCAAGATTCATGAACGTCATAAAGCGTATTCTCTATTTATTAAGTTTAAAGCATCGCGGGTGCCTTGGTTTTGTGACGTTTTGGATAAAGTTGGTAATGTTGTGTCTGTTTCTAAATTATTCAAAACCATTGATTCAGAACCATTGACAATGGTGCTTGAAATGTTTTGGTATTGGGCGGGTCAGTGGCCAAGGAAAGTATTTAAGGGTGTTTGAAACCTTGCTAACGGGTAAAGAAATTGTTATCATTATCCCAGAGAGGAGTAATGGTAGTGGCTAGGAAAATCCTGTGTATGTGCTACGGAGATCCTTTGGGGGTAATGGTGATGGTAAGGTTGTTGTACCAGTACTATCTCCTCAGTCAAAGGCTTTCCCTAGTATCAAAAGAGCATAGGATCCTATGCCGCTAACGGGTTCCTCAACAGTGGTTGATGTCATCCGAAGAGAAAAGGATTGGGTTGTTAATGTAAGCTCAAAAGAAGGTATGGGACATGAGGAAGTCTGGTCGTGTGCTGTCTTGGGGTTGAAAATTTGATACGGATATTGATTGGCATTGTATTGTTGATCGAATGGAGGAGCATTTTGGGTTTTTGGACTTGTTGCAGTGGACTCCGATTGATTAGAATAGAGCTCCATTTATATGCCACGATTCCCACGAAGCTTTTTCTTTGGCAAATTGGAATTGCAAAGAGGTGATTCCTGGGGAGTCAGAATTTCAAAGGTTGAGTCCAGATCTTCTTGCCTTACGTTATTCTAGTTTGTTTTAAAAAAGGTAGATTAAGGTGTGGAGATTGCCTTTGACAATCAGAAAAATCTGCGGGGGACTATTTTCAGTGGACGCCAGATCCTCTGCCTGTGAAGAGTTGAGGTGGGTTCTTCTGGAGCTGCTAGAAGGTGTTCTGAGAAATATTCCTCGTTTATTGTTTGTGACGAATCGTGGCATGTATTTTCCTGTGGCTATCACTATTAAAGGGGATTTATCGATACTGGATTATAGCTCTGCAAAAGTTCGTCGGAATCTTGAGAAGGTGGACGTAGTTGGGTCGGAATCTATGCCGGATCCAACGATGGAACTGGAGGGAACTAGTCGTACGGTTTTGGGTTCGAAATCATCTTCAAATTTGAATTCAAACTGGCCTATTGATTTGATGAAGGATCCTTAACGATATCTTCAACATGATTTCCGTCAAGATATTCATCAGAAGGCTACTTGGGATGTGCCTAGTCAATTGGGAAGGAGGTTGTGTGGGATAAGGGTTAGTTGAAAGATTTTTCTCAATTTTGGAATGGGCATGTAGGCAAAGACTCAAGGCTAATCGAGGATATGGAAGTGGGACCCTCTAATGGTTGACAGCTTGTGGGTCCGCCATGTCAAATAAAAGGGAGAAACAAATTCGGAGTGAAAGAGAAACTAAAGGAGGGACAAATGAGTAATATCCCAATTAACAACTTTTCGATTTTATACAATTCGGCTGAACCAAGGTCGTATTGGGTTCATAAACCGGACTCTAAAATGGGTGAACCTACATACCCGAAACCCAATTCTAAAACAGGGGATCGTCTTTTAGGTTTGGAGTCTTTTGCGTGCAATCAAATTAATTCCAAGTCTCGCGCTAGTAGTACTTGGGAGGGGAAATCTTCTACATCAAAATGGGCTTCTCTTTCAGACAAGAAGAAGAAGGTGGTGGTGTCTAACACGTCGTCTCTAGAGACTGGTAAGGGCGTCAAGGTGGAGGCATCCTCTTTCGTGCCCTAGGATTTAGGGAATGAGCAAAGCCGTAAGTTGGTGGGAGTTGTCAAAAGTGGTGTGGTGAGCTCTCCTGTTTCGGGGGGCAATATTGTGGATTCTCACTTAGAAGTTGACTCATAGTGCTCCAAGAAGTCAAATTCCGATGGAATGGAGGTTTCGTATGGTTAGGTTTGTGAAGAGGACAATTTTGATGCTTATCATGATGATTTGGGGTCTGAAAGGTTTGGTATCAAAATGGGTTGGGTTTCGGAGTTGGAATTGGGGATTTCTCAAAGCCAGTCGATTGTGAGTTTGAATGGTGGCTTCGATCAGAATTTGAGGCATAACGGTTTGACCAATGCTATGTTTCTAGGCGGTGATGCTCCCGTAAATTATGTTGCCTTGCCTGACAATGATTCTAGTATTTCTATTCCTTCTTCAAATCTTTTGTTGCAATCAAACTGAGTTGATTTAATTGTTGAGAGGATTGCTTCCTATTCTAGAATCCTCCAACCTGAAGCGGCTATTGTGGACAATGGAGGAGGATTACCAAAGGATCCGAAGATCAAAGACAATGAATGCTTGTTGCTGACTCGTCCTAGACAGTATCATCAATTATCATTTGGCAGGCCTTCTCCCTTTCATTTATATGGTAAAGGTAACCGCTATTTTAATCCTTATGTTCATTCCTCTACTTTGGTTTCTGGTCTTGATTTGACAAAGTGAGAATTTTATCCAAGGAAGTATTTGGGCTAGTATGGCTCCTAATGACGAATTGGAAAGTCTGGACAAACAATTAGTGGGGCTTAATCAATCGATGTTCATTGATGAGGGGGTGGGGGATGATATTCTTGATGTCGAACCATTAGCTATTGGGGAGGTGGAATTAGAATTTAAAAGTCCTGAGACTTTTAACTGATTTCAAGTAGTGGTGAGGAATCTCCTAATCTGAATGGGGACTCGAATTATTTACTGTTAAAGGGGGTGACAGAGAGGAATGAGAAATGTGTCTCTCAATGGGTATTGAATAAGATGAAGGAGTTTGGTCTTTTTCAGGTATGTCATTTAATGGTTTTGAGAATGAAACTATAGAGTTGTTCACAAGAATTGAGGAGAGAAAATTTGGTGGTATGAAGGGCGAAGAGTGGGGGGAGGTGGTGCCTAAGAGACTCAAAATGAATTGAATAAGTTGGAAAGTTCGGTTAATTATGAGAAAAAGGTTGAGTGGTTAAGTGATGGGAGCCAAAGGAGAGGCAAGGGCTTAAATCTGTTGTGATCTATGGATCTCAAGATCTTATCTTGGAATGTTCGAGGCATAGGTAATAGAGATAAAAAGGTTGTAATTAACCAAAGCATTATTGTCGCTAAGCCGGATATTATTTGTTTACAAGAAACAAAGATCCAGGCCATGTGTGATAGGATTGTCTCTGATGTATAGGGTTCTAATACTAAGTCTTGGTTGGCTCTTTCTTCGTGGGGGGCGACATGTGGGATTTTGATGGTGTGGAATGAGGAGATTGTTGAGATGCTGGAGTTTGAGATGGGTGCTTATTCGATCTCCATT
>JAOXJP010022044.1:0-17243 GCA_025762735.1 Platanus orientalis | reverse complement strand
CTTTCCCAGTGATCCTCTTTTGTATCGGCTCCTCTTTTGCCTTTGTTATCTGAATAAATTTCATATTTACCATTCAAAAAAAAAAAAAAAATGAGTGTGTTTTGAACACCCAAAATTTTCGGCCAACAAGTTTACTTTAATTTGATATCTAATTTAGTTGGTAATTCTAGGCATATAGATTAGGATTCAATTATGTCACTACTTTGTCTACCCTAACTCTTAATATTGCATATTTAATATAATTGGAAAACCACCTAGAGTAGCATGTTTTGGTACTAGCAGGAATCTTGGTTATTGTGCTACATTATTTATGTTATTCTATGTTTAATCTCTTATGACACACACTAACAAGCTTTCATGCATGCTGCATCACTAAGATAATCCACTAAAATCAGCAGCCATGAAACTTTAGATATCGGCACCTAGAGGCCTTGAAAACATTAACACCTTCAAGAAACCTTAAATAAAACTTCTAATAAAAAAAAATAGTTCGGATCACAAAGTGAAATTTTACCAGTATGATGGCCATAAGGCCCATAACTACCCTGAATCACATCAAAATTGCAAGATCTTGGATACGTTCAAGGTAAATGAATAACCTCTCAAGTGACACCAAAATCAAGTCAAAAGGACAAATTTTGACCCCCCAAAAACAAGCCTTAAAATAAAGGTGATGGAAATAAGACTTCTAAATAAACCCTGTTTTAACTTTGTTGAATCAATTTTAGAAACAAAACTTATTCTATTTAGAATTATATAAATCCCCCCAAGCTGACTGACAAAAAAAAAACCTCAGATTAAAACAATATTGCAAACTAGTTTCTGTTTCCAAATAAAATTTTGAGCCTAAAAAAAAAAAATAAAAACTGCCCTTGCATGGAATCTTTAAAATTTTTAAGAATTTAAACACCTCACTTCAGTTGCAAGACATGTATTCTCCTTTTAGGCTGGCTGTCAGCTACAATGAACATCATAGAAACACCTGCGGACCCCCATCTAGCACTCATGAGAAACCAGGAAATCTATCTTCATAGATTTCTTTATTAAACAACTCAATTCTGATCTTAAAGTCATTGATGTGACTCCCTATTAGCTAAAATTTTAATTGCACCATATTCGTTTATGCTGAGTCTTTTTTTGTGCCGGCTGAGTCGGTTTACACCAACCAAACCAACCCAAGTCAAAGGAGCAAGTGATTCTCAGTTCACCATAACTAGGGGTGGCAATGGGTCAGGTTTGGTCAATTCTAGGTTCAAGTTGATGGATGGTATCAACACGGTTGGGAGAAGCCAATACAAACCTATAGTTAACAGGCTGAATTGGTGGGTTCCTTTGTAGAAAGACAGATTGGTCCAAATCGTTGCCCAGTTTCGGGTTATTCTATGATATCTACAGGTTGTGAAAGACCAACCTGACTGCAGAATACCAGCTTAGGTTTGAGTTGGACTGATGGGTCAGTCAAGTTTTGCCACCCCTAGCCACAGCTAACCTTCCTGTACCAAACTCTTACTTGCTACAGAATGGTAGTCTTAGCCAAAACCAATATATAATCCTAGGTAATCACAATACAATCTCCATCTATGACTTCACACTAAGGAAAGACAGGTTTGGTACTATTGCCAACAGACAAAATTTCCTAGGCCATATTCCATTTCCTGGGCACAGAAACAAACCTATTTTATATCTTGTCTCTATCTCAACCATGGATCTCACTTGGGATTTAATGTCCCTTCTAGGGACCCTGGAGAATGATTTCATCTCCTCGTTTGACATTGATGCTAGAGTGTGGTCCTTAGAGTCCACTGACATCTTTCATCAAAATCTTTCTTTAATGTTCTGCATGGTGGTTGTCAGTTGCATGATCTATTCCCTCACCAGACTAGCTGGAAGTCCAAAGCCCCTACAAAATCTTTTTATTTGAGAGGTGACTCATAAGAAGGTAAACACTAGGAGCATGATGCAAAAAGGAGGAAGGAGGGGTTATCTCTATCATTGTGTCTGTATCATTTGCGTGGTGAATGAAGAGTTGGGTAATCAACAACCTATTTATTGTGCTTTTGCAGTTTCTATATGAACTCATCTCTTATCACTGTTTAGAGTCTCTTAGGCATTCCCAGGAGATATATGCAAAATCATGCAGTAAAGGACCCCTAACCCTTTTACCAAGAGGGAAAACTGATGTGGAGATGTCTGATTAGGATAGCATTTGGGATGAGAGGAAGTCGATAGTGTTCAGGGATGTATTCTATTTTAGGCAGCATATGCTTGATATGATTACCATCAATGTAGCCCATTGGGTTTCCACAGATGGTTTATTCAGGGGTATCACTACTGATAGTATTGTTAGAATAAAATACCATTTCCCAATCTACCATTTACACTATCACTGTTATGCATGCTATCCCCTGGCACCCTCCCCCATATGGTGCCATCAAACTGAATTATGAAGGGGAGCTCTTGGGAAACCAGGTCTGTCAGCATTGGGGGCATATATTTAGAAGTGGTGATGATATACTTACCTTTTTGGCCTGAAGTGGGAGATTCCATTAGAGCCAATGTCCATGTGCTACAGGAGCTCAAGTTTGCTCAGTCCATTGGGTTTGGCTGACAGTAATTCATCAATAGTCATCACTTTATTTTCGTTTTCAGGTGTATTTCCATGGAGCTTGTGATGCAGACATCATGACCGAGATGTTGATTGAGACATGTTCCCAGTCTTTTTTTAATTTACTTTTTATGTTCTTTATGTTACTTGTGTCTCATGTAAAAGGGGGCACAGAATTTTGAGGGTATTTTCATATTTATTTGTCTCATTAGGAGTTTTATGTCATTTATTTTATAATAGAGTTAATTTAGAGAAGAGTTATGAGAGGGAAGGATATTTTAGTCCACACATGGCTTTATTTTGTAAAACCTAGTCGTGGGACTCTATAATAAAAACCCACGACCAGCTCTTAGTTTCTTATGCAATGAATATTTGAAAACAAAACATGTTCCCTGCTGGTCTTCACCTTCTTCCTCTTGTTGCAGGTTGAAGAACACTAAAACAGTGTAATGGGTCTAGGTTCAACCTAGTTTAACGGCTGTGGTGGAGGCCACTCCCTCCCCTTGGGTTAAAGGTTTCCTCTTCCCCCTTCTAATCACTCATCCTTGTTTATATTTTTCAGATTTTTTGTTGCTGAAACAGAGTATTCGTACAAGATTCATCACCAACGAACCATAATCCAGCTTTTGGATCAAACAAAAAAAAAAACTCCCAAGGGTTCTAAAAGTGGGGCGACACACTCAGTACAGTCTTACAGCATCAGCCCATTGATTGGAGGGTGTTTCACACATCTAAATACATTCAAGGCGAGATTTCAGATTCAGAAGTGGTTTGACGAGATTGCACTCAGCCTTCATAAGCCAGAGCTTTGAAGTAGTTGAGCTTCCCCAAGACATCCCAGACATTTGGACGACTCTTACTGTAGAAGAAGCCTGCCCAAAACTCACTTCAGTAGGAAGATCTAATTGAAGAACTCCTAGCTAGGCGTGAATAGGAGCATCTGAATCAGTTTTAGAAAATCCAACCTCTATCCCTATTTATAAGGGATTTGGTTGAAGGGTTTTGTTTTTTGGGTGATATAGACTCCTATACGACCCTGGTGGAGAAGGCCAACATCAAAAAACTCGCACCACCTGAAAATCCCATGTTGGGTTTTCCAGATCTGGCAGCACTGAAGACTACAGAACCCAGCTGACCCTCTTCAAATTCTTGTAAGTAACGAATCACTTGACTGTGTGGTACTGGCTGTAAGGTTAGCTGTGTCAACTCCTGATCATACTCTTGTAGTTTAGTTCTATTCGATTGACCATAACCTCATTTATAATCTGTCCCTAAATTTATTTTTGTGAACCGCCAGTCATCTTTGTTGTTCTCAATCATATCCATCAGTTCTGGCCTATTGTTTAGATACCATTCTACCACATTCTAAGCATCAGAAAATTTTGACAGCAAATATAATATTTATTTCCTAACTTTAGTCGGAATATTTCATTAATTGCTTAGGTCCCTCATTAGTTTATTTCTATCTAAACTCTAACTCTTTTCATGCTAATGAATTTAACTTGCATGATCACTTGGATTAGTGTGCGGATGTGCAAGTAGGAATCTTGTTTATGTTTGTTTGTTGCTCTATCAGTTTTATTCTTATTTCCTGTGCGCACACCCACTAACCTACATGCATGTTGCATCAGCTTGTCTCATTACTTTAAAGAGGTTAGAGCCTTGGCTTCCGCGTTAAACATCTCATTCCAATGGATTTCACTGCCAACCAACTCGCAATAAGTGGGGTGTTTAGGGACATTATATGAGGGGGTTGCCTTACCAATGGAAGGGATTTAGTTCTATTTTTCTTCTGGTTCATTTTTTTCATTTTTGTCCATTCTATAATCCCGTCCTTCGTTAATAGAAGCAGGGCCTTGTACATTATTCTTAGTTTTTAATTAATTTTCTATAGTTGATACTCAAAAAAAAAAACTCTTCATTCTTCCATATTGTGTTGCAGACTTGTGACATATAGACTTAAGCTTTACCTAGAAGCTTCTTCTCTTCTTTTTCTTTCTTTTTTGGTTTTCTCTTAACAGGTGATTATGATGAATATATCAAATGAAAAACAAAAACAAAAGAAAAGAAAACTAGAGAGAACCATTTCCAATGTACAATTGTTCCCTAAAACTATATGCAAGATGGAAATTATACACTTAAAAATTAGATATAGAATATGAGCAATCCTAAATTCAAAATGCCATAAACCTTCCATCCATCTCAAAGCCCAGCCTTCTACATTCCTTCTCAAATCCCAGGCTTCTACATTAAATAAATTCCCAGCAACAACTAATTGGGCCTATGTGGGAATGAAAATCTTACACCTTCTTGCAAATCCCAGAACTTTGCTTCATTGAACTTCTGACATCTGTGTGCCTGGAAAATAAATAAAAGCAACTTGCCATTCCCATCTCTTAGGATTACCCGTAACAGCAGGACAAACATTAATTGAATTTGAGCTTTAATTTCAAATCTATTCAGCCATCTCTAAGCAGCTGAAATAAACTTGAAGCCTAGAACACTTGCACACTAAAAATGTTTTATGTTTTAAGAGGCCTACCTCTTCACTAAACTCTGCACATACGGAATTGTTAGAGTTGTAAAGAATTAGCATGTTATTGTTGCCCTGTCTGCCAGAAAAATGTTTTAACTTGACAAAGGAACCCCATACAATTAACACAAGTAAGCTTAGTCACAAACTCTTTAAATAACATATCTTATTTTTGTTACAACCCAATTACATTTCATTCTTTTCCAGTGCCTTGCTATAGTTAATGATTGAAGATATTAAATCCATTTAGTTTATAACAGTAAAAAAAATTGGAATTACAATACCGGAAAGAAATTTATATCTTACTAAATCGGTTCTTGGGATGGGCAGATTAATAATATAACGTAATTCGTGATTAAAAAGGTAAATGGAAAAGTTGTGAGCAGGGAGTGATTGAAAACCTGGTACTGCTCGTCGGCCTTTTCTTGGGCCTGCAGCCGAACGGAAGAAGAAGAGCCACCCTTGGCTTTCTCTTCCGCCCAGGAAAGGACGCCATTGCCTCGCCACCTCCGGCCGTCGATTCTCCCAGGAGACGAAACCAAGCCCGACAGAAAAGGCGGTGAGGGGCTTCTCTGAAGCAGGACGGAGTGGAGGGAGGAAGAATGAGAAGCTCGTGTGTTAGATATGAAAGGGTTACAGAGGTAATGCTGGTTTCCAATCGAGAAGGTTGGCATTTTAGCGCTGCTGCGGCCCTGTTAGAGGAATATCGAATTGGGGTGGGGAGACGAACGTCCGTTGATGACTGGTATGGGCAGTTGGATAAGTATGGCTAGTAAGCCTGACGGGGAAGTTCTCCCACCGTCCACTGAATGGATCTACCAAGGAGATCATTTTTCGGATTTAAAATGATGAGCAATAATTCAGTATGGCCGAGTGTATTTGCAAATAGCCCAGACCAGATTTTTTTTTTTTTTTTTTGGTAAAGGAACCCAAACCAGAAATTGATAGAGACCAATCTCTTTTAGAAAGTAGATAATTAGTCATTAACCTTCAAAGAAATTTAAAAAATTGAAAAATAATTTTTAAAAACCCTGATTTACCCACAAAACCAATATTTCCTTAAGGCCTTGGTTACCATGAATTGTATAGGAAGGAAAATAATTTAAAAAAAAAAAAAAAATCCCACAAGAAAATGAAAGAAAAGAATCATTAGATAAGCATGAAAGAACCAACTTGTCATGGCAAACAGATAGCTTAAAAATGATTTTTTGAGAAAATTTTGTCATGACAACCAGATTGGGCCTAAAAAAAAAAAAAGGATCTCCTACACTTAAATTTGTCTGTCCCCTTGATTCCCCACACCAGTCTACTTCTTCTTCTTTTATTTTGGTGAATTCGGTGCTTTTTTAGGTAACTTATTTTTCATTTGAACACTCATTTCATGAATTTGGTGCACACATATGGTGTTGAAAGTGAAAATTCTCCCCAAAAGTGTAAATCACCTTTTTAGTGCCATGTGTCTGCCTCTGCATATGCGCAGACCTTAAGTGTCTGCTAAGGGACCAGACCAAATCTGCACCATCTCTTTTGGGTACTTGTTTTTCCATTTGAAATTTGTTTTAAAGTTTTAGGCCTATACACTATACGCCTATCCTTTGTGTGTGGGAACACAAAAGGGAACATACCACATACAAAGGGACAGCTAAATTGGGTGTAGAAGATCCTTTTCTTTTATTTAACGTCACCAACCAATGTTCAAAATTTCGATTTTGATCGATATTTTTCCTTAAGGATTTATGAATATTTTGTTTGAATGTTTCAAAATAATGAAAATTTTGTTAAAATTTCGATGTGAATTACTTTGGAAATTTCAATCTATATTGAACATGATGACACACTCAAGACTCAAAAAATTATACAAAGCATTTAAATTATGTTCAAGTTAATTAGATAGATACACAAAATGATTACTAGTCATTTTTTTATAGATAAATGAAACCAAACATGTCAAATTGTATGATTACTTCACCTAATTATATATATAAAAAAGAAAGTTAAACAATAATTTTCCTATCACACATCTAATTTATGCATACATATATGTAAATAAGTTTGAATTGTATAAATATATGTTTAATAATTTTTAAAAATAAATCATTGTAATTATTTTATAAACAAAAAATGAATTTATTAAAAAGGATTTAAGTGGAGTTATTATTTTCACTCTAGAAACATCAAATTGAAAATTACAGCAAACAAATAGATTTAAGATGTGTATAGCTCAATTCATGTATAATAAATCCTATAAAAAAGTATTGATATAAGTGGAACTTCACCAAATTTTCATTAATATTTTGCAAATATTGACACAGTTTTTAGTGGTATTTTGAAGAAAATTTGGATTTTTTGTATATTTCATTTCGCTAGCCTTAGAAGTGGGAAAATTTTGACAAATTTCATTGGAATTTTGAACCATGTTACTAAAAAAAATGGAATAGAAAACTTTATTTTAAATACATGCACAAAGCTTTCAAAACTTATACCATTATCTTGTACTTGAAAAGTGCCTCATGCTGTACTTGTTTGTATTTTCTGCCGTTCTAGTTGCACTTTATGAAGAACTATGTGCAACTAAGATAGATGATATTTTGATACCATATCAAGAGAGTAAATTTCTTTGTACATAGTATCCCAATGTTTGGTGATCAAGAGTGTTTCATCCTAATTGGCTAATAGGCATGTTCCTTTATATGAGCTTTTTATATAGGATTCCATTAAATGAAAATAAAATAAAATAAAACTTAAAAGTTAAAAGGAAAATGTAAAAAATAATGAAAAACCCCCTGACATTAAGAAAACAACAGAGTAAACGGAGAAGAAAATGCTTCAAACCAACTCTAAATTTACATGGTGAGGGAAATAAATTATTCAAAAACAATTTTATAACATCAACTCTAACAACCAATAATAGATTGTTTTTCTTTTTAAATCATTCCAGCTTCTTATTATTATTTATTTACAAAAGAAAATCATATTATAGCATTGGCTAGTATTAGTCTTTGTTTTAGTCCAAACTAGTTTTGTTTAGGGTTGTCAATCAGGTTAGGCTGAGCCAGGCTAAGATTTACCCAAACTCAGCTCGAAATGTTTAATTTAAACCCGAATTTGATCCAAATAAAATTTCGGGCATAAAATTTGGGTTCAAACTTAGCCCATTTTAAAACAATGGGTTTCAGGTTGAGTTTGGACTGCTTGAATAAAACTTTTTTTTTAATTTTTAAGGTTGATTTTAGGAGCATAATTGCCCCTAAATGAATATTATATGAGTTTTTTTTCTAACAATTAACACTTGACCTATTTGATGATAATAAATTTGTTAAAAATACATGAATTAAAAAAGAATTATATATATATATATATATATCATTGCTAACCAGTTTGAACCAGGCTGTGTTGGGCTTAGGCTGAAATTGAGCTTGCGTAAACTTGGTCCAAATAAAACTTCGAGCACAAAAGTTGGACCCAAACTCAGCCTAGCCCAAAAATAAGTTGGCCCAACCTAATTATTTCCGGGTCGGACATGTCAGGCTTTGGGTTAGCCCAACCCAATTGACAGCTTTAGTTTTGTTTCAAAATCTACACCAAACCACTTGTTCTTTTGCCTCAAGCGTAGCAATTTACATGTATTTATCTAAGTTTCTCATTTATGTAATATGCTATTCAACGCATCTATGAAACTTTTGATAAGGAAAAACATCTTCTGCACATGTTGTGAGTACATATGTTGGATCCACGTTGGATGGGTTGTTCATAGGAATCGTATGATATGGGGATATAGTTATATCAAAATGACTCTTAACCTAACAAAAAATAATACATAGATCATATGTACATTATCATTTAATTGGTCTGGTTCTTGATTAGTGGCTTATATATGCATATATGTATATGTATATTATGATAAATGATTCTTAATATTTACAGAGTGTAGGTATTATTTTATTTATTATTATTTTTTTGGGGGGGAGGGGTAAGAGGGCATTAATTATTTTTTCATTACAAATACTGATAAAAAAAAAATGAGTATACCACTCTTTTATGACCCAATTTCATCCATAATACCTGAATTGTTAAATATTTTTTTTGTTGGTTCAAACTAAAATGAATTTCAATAAATACCAAGGAGTTGTTAGTATAGGATAGTTTGGAAAGATCAACAAATTGACTGAAACATATGAGCCTTCAAATATCTCATATAAAATAGCAGTAACTTTTAACTTCACCGGTGTCCAATGAAAGAGGGTTGCATCAAGTTGTAAGCCAGCGTAAACACATCTCACTCCATGTTTGTGAAAAGGACAATCACTTTATTATCTAATTACAGGTTTTTTGGTAACCCTACTTTCCATTTTTTTTAAATTTTTTTGGAGAGAGAGAGAGACAAAGAACAAATGAAAGAGAGCAGAGACATCAAAAGAATCAACAGTCACAGGGATTACCACAAAATCAAAATAGACAAATCATTTTCCAATAAAAACCGCCGGTGAGTAAAAGGACACGTGTCCGTTGCTCCTTATGTGAGCCGTTTGGTTTGGTGTACGCCCGGATGGAGGGGAGGAGAGTGGAATAGATAGGATTCGAGAGGCAGGACAGGGTAGCACCTCTCATTCATTCTAGCAATGGCACAAGCTCAAGTTCTGGCCTCTGTCCATCTCTCCCTCGGAGGTAATGAAACCCCTCCCCTCTCTCTCTCTCTCTCTCTCTCTCTCTCTTCTTCAAATGGAGAAATCTCATCGTCGCTGATTCTCTTACAGGGTTCAGTGCGGCCAAATCAGTTCGTAGCCGTGTTCTCCCTCGGCTTCCCTGTCCCAGCATCACACGACCCGCTACATCCTTCATTCGGGGTTCTCCTTTATGTAAGATTCGACTGCTACAATCTCTATGTTCTTTCAATTGCTACATTTCTACTCCGTTTTTAGTTTGTTTTTGTCTTCTTTGGTGTTTTTTGTTCAAGTGTCTGTGCATCTTAAACACAAGTGCGTCGAATGAGCAAGCGCACAATGTTGGAAGATGGGAAAGATCGATTTCTGCGATTCTAGTTGCTTACGTTGGACTAGAAGTTGAAAGAGGGAGAGATGGTGGATTACTTACTTTATTTTAATGCAAATTTTAGTTAAAAGGAGTTATAAGATGGAACTTCTGAAATTTATCATCCATAGTTCATTAGTTTGGTGATATGTGATGTAGAGTTCCTATTACGCAAACCCAATGCTTTGAAAATTTGGGCTTGTCCAAATTTTTGTATGTAGATTCAAGAATTACTTTTGACCTACAGATTACAATTCAGAGTTGAACCAATGAATTAGGAATCTAGGATAGTAATTACCCGCTTCCTCTGAAGCAGTGTGTCTGCTATTGAATTTTTTCCCCACTGTGCTTCCTCTCCAACTTTATCTAAAGATATGAATTTCTTGAACTCTGATTCCATGGTGGAACAGGAAATGGAAATTTGTTTGTTAGATACCCAAGTTTGAATCTAATATCCAGTTTACATGAACTATGCCCAAATTTGTGGACTACCTATCAAAGTGAGGACCAAAGTCTAAGCCTAAGAGGTGTATCTGGCGCATTCCGGTAATCGATCTGTGGCTTACTGGTGTTTTTACTTGATCTGACTGTGGCAAATGATATGCTTGATTTGGTGATGTTTGTAATGTACACGAGACTGCATATAATCCTGGAGTATCTGAGCTGTGATAACTGCCGTCTATATCCTATTTTTAAGCTTTAGTTCTAATAAGTTCGGAATAAAATAGAATTAACTAAACTTTTTTAATCCTTCTTCATCTTCTTCTTTTTAACATAAACGTTTGCGACAATGTTATCCCCTCAGAAATTCATTTAATCTTGGTTTGAAGTATCACGTCGACTTTAACTCAGTCTTTTATACCATTTTTTTATTAGAAATTTCTTGGTGCTTTGAACCGTTTCTTTATTAGTTCCTTCGGTCAACAAGTCATCAACATTCAACACTGAATGGATAATCTCCCGAGAAAATAAAAAAACTTACTGTAGTTACACTTATCAGCTTCATTTATTTTAGAATGTTTGATAAAATAACTTTATTAAATTTCTCTGTGGAGTTGCTTGGTACTTGTTTTTAAACTATTTGAAGACTTCAGGGCTTGAGCAGTGAGTTGGTCCATGTAGATTTATTCTTTAGTTCACTGTCTAAAAATTTGGTATTCAAGTAATAGATTGAAGGTATCGCTGTCGATACACAAGTGGAGGTAATTCTTGACTTCTTGTCAATGGGTGCGATCATACCAGGACTTATGCACTGGATCCCATCATAACTCCGCAGTTAAGCGTGATTGGGTGATAGTAGTATTGGGATGGGTGACCTCCTAGGAGTCACAGTGAGTCCACAAAGAAATTCTCAGAAAAAAGTGCTCAAAAAGTTTGAAGTGGAGCTCATAGGGGGGTCCTTAAAGCCTAGTGAAGTAGCCGGCCAATCTAGTGGGATTGTTTAGGCCTTGCAAATGGAGTAGTACAGTTAGATTACACTTTGATTTTAAAATATCAAAAGTCTCCATAGAGATATCGCAGGGGTATTTTGGATTAAGAATTTTATTTTGTTGGGCCCATATGTTAATTTAGAATAATTTTTGTTTATTTGGGTTAGTTCTAGTCAGTATATGTTGGTTTAAGAGTCTTACTTGTAGTTTCTTAGGAAAGTGAAAGTCCCGTTTCCATTGCTTTTCAATAAGCCTTATTTCAGGGGGAAAAAATTATCCATTAGACTTGTTATTAATGTCATTTGATAAGTTATTTAGTTTCAACAAGTTTAAAAATCTTGTGAATTCAAGTGATTGGGGAAGTCATGAGCAAAATACTATTACTTTTGATGGGAATGTTATATTTTAGAGTTTTATTTCAATTAGGATTTGAAGTTCTATTTTATACATATGGATGAGAGTGGAAAAGAATAGTTGTAGTGAAAACAGTTTATGCCCTGGCATATTGATTTAGTATAGATTCTAAATCCCCTCTGTTGAAGGTGTTATTGCTTTCAAAGCTTCTAGGTGCTAATTCCTAGAGTTCCATTGTTGCTGATTTTATCGGGTTATCATCACCTTTAGGTGGTTATTACTTGAGTGCCATTGGTGCTGGTTCTAGTGGGTTTATCCTCATCCACTTTCCTTGTTCAATTTCATTTTATTATCTTTTGAAATTCTATTACCTTCTGTCCTAATTTCAACTTTTTTTTTCAATAATCTTAAGATTCTGCTCAAAACTGTATATTTTTTCCTCTAATAGCTCAACCTATCCTTATTTCTGTAATACAATTTTCTATTTGATTCCACATCAATTAAACCCTAAGGCTACTAATTACTTGCTCAATTTCATTCATAAAATTCTGTTTTGTTAGTTCTATCAATTTACCTAAATCCTATTGCTCATAGTTTCTTATTCTTAGTTATTTGATTCCAACTGTTGAGTTTATTCACTTTATTTCTTACTAATGAAATCCAAGTAGTTGAATTATAATTACTATGTTGCCTATATCTTAGCTGACCATACCCTGGGCTAATTTCTGGAGCATCAATTCGACCTGTTTGTTCATTCTTGTATGTGATTTGAAGTGATCAAGCTCCATTTGTAGCTGGAATACATATATACAACTCTTCATAAATTCTAAGTAGAGATTGAACAACTGATGCACTTGTGTGTATGCCTCCTTTACTTGTTAAAATGCCTGTTCTGTATTTAGTTTTGAATTTACATAATGACAAAAGTCAACTAATTCTATACAGATTCCTTTAGTATTTCTGTCTGTTTTTGTAGTTGTCCACCTGCATTTTAGATGGCTTACCATTATCAAATATGCCCTTTAAACTTGGCTCAACTTTGTCCTTGTTCTTCAATCTAATCTACTAGTTAGCAGGGTGAAAAGTTGATATTTGCTTTCATTTCTAGTAGTTTGGAGAACTTCCGGTCAAAGGAAGCCTGCATGTAAAGCAACATCAGTTTCCATAAGAAGCGAACAGAGTACTAAGGACAGCGGCAGTGGTTTGGATATATGGCTAGGACGGCTTGCAATGGTTGGATTTGCAGTAGCTATCACAGTAGAAATAGTAACAGGAAAGGGACTTTTGGAGGTATGGCATTACACAAGTCATTGTTCTGTCGGTCAGACCTGAAATGCACTTGACAGAACTTTTATAGCAGAAAACTTGATTCCTTTTCTTTATCTCAGCCAGTATAACGTTCTTTATTTAATTCATACATTCAGAATTTTGGGCCTTGAAAATGTACTCCTTCATATGTATTTGCATGTGTCTGTCTGTATCAGGTGCCAACTTGCTATGATTCCTTGCCCATCTCTGATTTTTTGGATTATTTTGTTTGCTGCTCCATATCTCTTTTTACTTATAGATTTCTAGGTCACAGATTCATGAATCATGATTGAGGCAAATTATAATATGGTTAACTTTTGGTACTAATGCCCCCCCTCCCCCAGAAAAAGAAAGAAAGAAAATACCATATTACTCAACTTCTTTCCAAATTTATATAAACCGCATCACATCCTTCCTACATTCTGATATGATTATTTTCTCCAAAATAATTACACTACATAAGTTGTTGTGTTGACTACACAATTAGGTGATTTTTTGTTGTTGGTAGGTTAGTACTTAATCTAAAATAATTGTGAGTTGTGACAAGGCCTTAGATGATAATGATATTTTTATATTTTATATAAGCAAGTAGCTTCTGGAGCATGACCCTACTTTTCCTAGATTGAGCTCTCCTTGGTGGAATGCCTTGTGATTTCTCAGTGAAGATGCATAATGCTGATTCAGAGTTAATTCCTGCAACTCTGAAGGTTCTTTCTCCCCATCTCTTTCTACAGCTTATGCTGTATGCCATTTTTTTTTGTTTTTTAAGATAACTGACATATGTATGAAGCAAAATAGATGTAAAAAGGCTATGCAAGATAGTTCCGTATGTTAATATATCTTTACTATTACATTGCTTTTGCTAATGTATTGGATAAATTACTAGTATCTCATAGTTTGTGATCAAACACAAACTTTAGGCTATATCTAATTAGAAGGGATGATCAACAAATCTCAACAGCCTTCCTTAGATGTCCAAAAAGTGGCACCAGTATTATTCCTTCCCACCACAAAATGGACAAAGAAACTTCCTTTAAAAATTCTGGAGCCTAGAAAATTTCGTTAGTGTTATGTTAAATTGGTTGGAAGTTAAGTTGAAATCTTATGACATGTGAAGATGGGATTTAAGTGTCACTGCTACAGCTTCTTATGGGACACTATTAAAAGAACTCTGTTAATTAAATGTTTCTATAATGGTTAAGTATATTTGATAAGGCTTTAAAACAAGACAACTGGTGTCAAACAATAAAAAGCTATTTTTGAAAATATTATATATAACGTCATAATCATCTGGTTTATGATAGGGGATAGGATGTTCTGTCCATGATTTGGTGTCTAGGATGGTGTCCAGGACACTAGGGGCCCTCATATGGAACAAAATGCATATTCCGTATTAAAAAAATGCATCACCAACTCATTTTATTCCATTTGATGTCCCCTGGTATCCTGGACACCAAATCCTGGACAGAACATCCTTTCCCGTATGATAGTACTGCAACTGCTTATGGGTTCACCTGTTAAAAGGATTCCCATTATTAAATTGACCCTAAAGTTGTTCAAGATATCAAACAAAATGTTTGGATAATTAAGTCTTTTTTTTCGAGACAGAAAATTAAGACAGTGGATTTTGAAATATAACCTTCAATCCTAGAAACATTTTATATATGGCTGCATCCTATGAATAATGACACTCCTATTTGGTAGCAAAAATGTTACAGCGATGGAGCTGAAACAGGGATTATCTTGATTGATGGATCACAATGATAGGTTCTTGCTTGAACTTTTGAAGAATTATAGGAGCTTTTAGAATCAGTAATAATGCGACCTACTGTTTTTCTTTTTCTATGCATGCAAAAGCCTCTAATATTTCTTGATCTGTCATGCACCATAATCTAGAGATACAATTGTCCCCGTCTTTGGGTGTTTTTTGTCAATACCCTATAGTCATGGTATCAGAGAAATTAATGAGCTGGGACTCTGAAATGCTTCTAATTGGAGTGTCTTTTTAATATTGAATCCTTCAGAATGTCTATGTGGCCAACATGATTGTTTTTGCCACTAGAGCAGACCTTAGATGTAAAATTGTAAAACAATTAACTTGTAAAGGCTTATAATGGCATCAAATGGTCAATCATCAAAACTTGAATATGTTGGCTCTGACCTTTGGCGGCATAACTGATTTATGAAAACTTTAATTTGTTGAGATCGGTCACAAATCAATAATGGCCTTGTTTATGAAATATTTCATTGAAAGCAGTAACATTCTTGCTGAAGCCATCCTGATGAAGGCCAAGCAGCTGGGTCTTATGCTCTTGTACACTAGATGGATCAGGAACTGAGTTCTTAACCTTCGGGAGAATTTCCTCTGATTGACAAGAACTATCTGGACATCACAATTTTTGTTTGCCTGACTTGCCTCAATGCCCCCAGAATATGTTGCCCTCTCTCCTGAAGGTTAGGAATTTGCAAAGACATTATCTGATTAGTGGTTAAGAAATTCAAACCACAACTGGATATCTGGAAAGGCCGTTATCTTTCAATTCCCAAATTTCTTGAGGCAACACTAGCTAGCTTTTAATAAGTCTTCTTCTTGAGTCCATAACTCAGTTTTGAAGAAATGAATTTTATTATAGCTTTCAACATAACAGCAACTGTCACAGGAAAATTTTAAAAATTTAATGTTATGAATTCAGAATAGGTTCTTTCATCTGGGGTGGGCATTGGTGGTTTAGCTAAGGAGGTGTTTAAGAGTAACTTTATTATGTGGGGGAATATTGATGGAGAATGCCTGATACCAAATTTGAATTTGGTTTGCAATCTTGCATATAAGTCATGGAAAAAATCTAATTGCTGATGGGAAGTCTTCAGATTTGGAAATCTGAAAGGTCATGAAAGTGTATTGTTTTTATATGTCAGCAAGCAGTAATTGATTAAAGTGGGTAAAGGTTACAGAATATACATGTAGTTAACAAGTGGATTGAGTTTCCGCTTTATGTAGAGCCTTGAAGACATGCGCTGGGATATTTGAGCATGGACAACTTTGGTGATTGTCTTGTTTCACCACTTGTCTTTAGAGAGGAATCTTTGGCATGTTCTAAAAGTATTTCTTGGTCCAGTGACTTTTTTTTTTAATAAAAAGAGGAATGCAAGAGGATTACATCCCTGTGTGAAGAGGTGTTACGAAAATACAATCAGATCCCAATCAAAGATCCATTGATGCAAAGATACTTCTGAGAATGTCTTTATATGTGACAGCCACACATACAATAAAGTCAATGCTTGATTTGGCAGTGATTGTGGCTCTGAGGCTTTGTTATGAAAACCTGTCTATTCCTTTTGTGCCATCTAATCCATACCACTACTGTGGGAATAGCTTTCCATACTATCTTCCTTCTTCCCGACTGGCCCCTGATGTAGGACAAGGGAGAAGATACCAAAAATTGATGTAGAGTAATTCCAAAGCCCTCAAATAATGGTTAGATTTAAAATACAGAAGCAAAAGTTTTCAACAATTGAATTTAGTTCTTCAAGTAGCCACAAAAATAAGAGAAAATTGATAATAGAATTATAGAAATAGAGTTTAGGAGAATATAAAATGAAAAGAAGGAAAAATGCTCAAAAAGGGTATTTTTGTAATTTTGGACAAAAAAATCCGAAAATTACCAAAATACCCCTCTGATGCATCAGAAAATTCTGAAATTTTTATGGTCGTTTCTGATGTATGACAGGGTTCTACAGTTAAAATTTCATGAAATTCCGATAAAATTTGATGGGTCAGATCAAAAAATTCAAAAAAAAAAAGGTGCTTTAATGGAGATTTCAAGAGGAGAAAGAAGAAGAAGAAGGAGAAAAAAAATATGACAGAAATAATGAGAAAAAAATAGTATAGAAAGAAATATAAGGTTAAGAAGAAACAAAAAGAGAAAAGAAAAAGAAAGGAGATTTACCTTAAGGAGAGAAGGGAGCTTGTGGCTACACCTATGGA
>JAOXJP010022033.1:2110-17243 GCA_025762735.1 Platanus orientalis | reverse complement strand
CCCTTTTGGCTTGATTTTGGTGTCATTAGATAGGTTATTCAATTACCTTTCTAACGAGACCAAGATTGCGCAAATCCGAGGTGGTTGTGAAATATCTTTCTCGGGAGTTCTCCTATTTTCTTGATACGTCAGGAATCATTCATCAAACTACATGTTCAGGTACTCCTAAGCAAAATGGGATAGCTGAACGAAAGAATAGGCACTTATTGGAGGTTTCCCATGCAATCATGTTTACCATGGATATGCCACAAACATTTTGGTCTGAAGCTATTTAAACTGCAGCATACCTCATTAATCGAATGCCATCTCGTGTCCTTTCTCAAAAAGCCCCTGTTCAAATCATGATACCTAACTCATCACTGTTTCCTTTACCTCTCAAAACCTTTTTTTGGGTGTATCTATTATGTCCATGTACCAAAATCTGATCGCACCAAATTGGATCCAAAGGCACTTAAAAGTGTTTTTCTGGGCTATGGGGTGAATCAGAAATGGTACAAATGCTTTCATCCTCCTACTTGTCGTTCCTTTGCGTCTCAGGATGTCACATTCTTTGAATCCATTCCTTTCGTTTCATCTTGCAGGACATATCTTCAGGGAAAGCACTTTGTAAGTGAAGAGGTGTCTAGTACTTCTCCAATTCCTTTGCTTGTTCAGGTTCCATTGTCTCAATTTGATGGTAGGAATAGTAGTGCTAGTAGCAAGGGTGAGATGCAAGTATATACACACAGAAATAAATAATGCATGCCTGTGGAAGAGACACAAGAAGACTTGAATTCTCGTGACCCACTCCAGGAGTCAACTTCTGAACTAGTTCATGAGACAGGTAACAATTCTTCACTTCCCTCTCTACCTCATGATGATTTGCACCTCGCCATAACTCAGAGAAAGGGTGTTAGGACTTGTACCCAATACCCTATGTCAAATTTTGTGTCCTATGAGTCTTAATCATCTTATTTTCGTAGTTTTTCTATGCCCTTATCTTCTGTTTCTATTCCCCGCAGTGTACCTGAAGCCTTAGCACAACCTAAGTGGAAGGATGCAATAGTTGAAAAAATGAAGGCATTGGACAAAAACAACACCTGAGAGTTGGCTGATCTTACCAAGAAAAAGAAACTTGTGGGATGCAAGTGGGTATTCACAGTTAAATACAAGTCTGATGGTTCTATGGAGAGGTATAAAACACGTCTCGTCGCAAAAGGATACACTCAAGACTTTTGACATTGACTATCTTGAGACGTTTGCCCCAGTAGCCACAATGAATTCCGTAAGGGTACTTTTCTCTCTGACAGTGAATCAGAATTGTCTACTCTTTCAATTTGATGTCAAGAATGCTTTCCTACATGGAGACTTAGAGGAAGAAGTATATGTGGCCACTTCACCAGGTTTTCGTATGATGTATGCCAACGGGAAGGTTTACAAATTAAAAAAGGCATTGTATGGCTTGAAGCAATCTCCCCGTGCGTGGTTTGAGAGATTTAGATCAGCCATGTTGAAGTCTGGATATAAGCAAGCTTAGACGAATCACACCTTATTTGTTCGCAGGTAGGGTCCTCGTGTGACAGTTTTAATAGTGTATGTTGATGACATTATAGTCACAGGAAATGACACTACTGAAGTTGCACGGTTGAAAGCCAATTTAACAAAAAAGTTTGAGATTAAGGATCTTGGATCTCTCCAATATTTTCTTGGGATTGAAGTTGCCAAAGCTAAACAAGGTATTTTTCTATCTCAAAGAAAATATGTGTTGGATTTGGTAAATGACTCTGGTATAGAAGGTTGTAAACCTTGTGCCACACCAATTGAAGTAACCTATAGACTAAAAGAAGATGACAGTGAGAGACCTATTGATGCTGGGAGATTTCAAAGATTTGTTGGCCGCCTCATCTACTTATCCTTTACTCGTCCTGACATCACATATGTTGTAAGTGTGCTCAATCAGTTCATGCATGCACCAATGCAAGAACATATGGGGGCAGTATACTGGATTCTTAGATACTTAAAGGGTTGCCCAGGAATAGGCATCTTATACCGAAGACATGGTCATAACCGTGTGGAGATTTATACTGATGCTGATTGGCTTGGATCACTCATAAATCGTAGGTCTACATCTGGATACTGCTCCTTCGTTGGCGGGAACTTGGTCACTTGGCGAAGCAAGAAGCAATTTGTGGTTGTCAAGTCAAGTGCTAAAGCAGAATTTAAGTCCATGACTCATGGAATTTGTGAATCATTGTGGTTAAAATTGTTGTTATCCGAAGTGATATTTTACATAAAAGAGCCTATGAGCCTCTACTGTGACAACAAAGCCGCCATCAGTATAGCACATGATCTAATGCAACATGATCGAACTAAGCATGTGAAGGTTGATCGTCCCTTTATCAAAGACCCCCTTTATTCAAACTCATGATCAGTTGGCATAAATTTTTACTAAGGGTCTGAATGGAGCACAGTTCATGGTCTCCATGCACAAGTTGGGAATGCTCAATATATATTCTTCAGCTTGAGGGGGAGTGAAGGAATTCATGTTGAGGATATTTATGTCACATTATACTACATATATAGACCATTGTAATGGTACATAAACTCTTATGAATAAATAATCTTTCGTATGGGGAGATTAGTACTCTCATATGATTAATCCCAAATCCTCCTCCCTTTTTCTTCTTCTTTATTTTTTCCTCTTTATTTTCTCCATTACTAAACTTGCAGGTCTTCAATTAACCCAACAAATTAGGGTTTAACTAACTCTTAGGAGGGTTTCTAAAATACATTCTGCTGTAATCTATTTAAGGGCCCAGCCCCATATGTTTAGCCAATAGATTTATTTGTTTAAAGCTGGTGCTTTGCTCTTAGTTTGGAATTGAAGTTGGACTCCATTCTTAACTATCACAGTTGGACAGTGAACCCTGCGGTAGTTGGACTCCTACAGGAATTATCTTCTAGTTCTTCCTCTGTATTATTTCCTTCAAGTATCAAGGCTACATAAACCTTTCAAGCTGCTGTTCTAGTTCCCTCCTGCAAGTCTGCAACCCATCAGCTGCGTATACTATTCTGTGGAGATAAAATTCA
This sequence comes from Platanus orientalis, assembly GCA_025762735.1. NCBI lineage: Eukaryota > Viridiplantae > Streptophyta > Magnoliopsida > Proteales > Platanaceae > Platanus > Platanus orientalis. The sequence continues at coordinate 14,174 of JAOXJP010022033.1, read as the reverse complement.
AGATAAGTACTCACTGGTGCTGCTGTCTTGATAAATCACATACTCTGTGATTTATTTGTGATCTATCCTTCTGCTGTGGGTTACTTCTGAAAATCTGTGTGCTGTCCTGAAATTTAACTGGAGTATTTTATCATCAATACTTACTGAAATCTCTGTTGGGAACTTTCTGGTTCATTGCTTACTCTGTCACTAAGTTTCTTACGTCATCATTAGTACTTCTAGTTGTTAAACCCCATCTGAGAAGTCCTATGTTTGATGTCTGACTACACCTTTATGAAACAGACCTTACAGGGTTTGGGTTTTATATATTTTTAGAGTTCAGACTGGTCTGAAACTCTGATTACCCTGCAAAGTTCTGTTGCATTCTGATTAATCTAATTCCAGTTTCTTGAACCTTCTTAAAACTGTCCAGAATCTGGAAATTCTAGTCAGTTATTTGTTTACCTAAGTAACCTCCACATGTGAAGGCCTCACGCATCCTACTCTTGTTTCATACTTGGGCCCATGACCCACAGGATGTGTAGAGACCTCTAGGCCATCCAACATCAGGACCGCTCCCAAAAGAAGTCTGAAATAATACCAGCTTCCCTGAACAGAGATTGGTCTGGGCCATCCTACATCAGGACCTCTCCCAAAAGAAGTCTGAAATAATACCAGCTTCCCTGAACAGAGATTGGTCTGTCATAAAATGTCTGGTATGACAGTATTTGATATATTCCCGCAATCAATTGGTTTGGGAAAAAATTATAGATTCATTAATGAATCTTTTCTCACCTTCACTTTGTAGAAAGATTTCACATGGCAGTATGGCAGATAGAATGTTGATGTATGGTTAGTGTGGATCACGCATGATTTCTAGGAAAAACATGGGCAGACGATTTGATCATCTCCCCACCAAAACATTTGCAAACATGATTATAATAAATGGATCATAAAATCATATCATCATAGACATAGTATATTAAACAATGGTAAAAAGAAGTGAAATACAAATATGAATCACAAAAGGTGAGAATCATATTAAACCATGTAAGAGAAAATATATCAAAATATTGACATTTTGAGATATATTAACAAAAAAATGCACAGCTTGGAGTCACTTGCCCGATGAAACCAATATATCCACCATAAAAGTCAAATGGTAATCCTTCATAATCTTCTTTTTCATAGCAAAATGATTGGAGTTCCTATTGCATGCCAACAAGTAAAGGTATTAAAATTGGCCCATGGAGACACAATCAAAGAAGCCATCTTGACATTCACATCACTATGAAATTCATAAAACTTAAGTATGGGCTAATGTAGTTCATAGAGATATTTTCAGTTCACACACACACATGGATGCACTGGATCATACAGAGAAACATGTGTACACACAAATGTTCTCCCCACTCAGCCATACATGAGAATTTGTACAAGCATATGGATGCATAGAATTACATATAGCATGCCTAAAGTTTCAGTTTCTACAATGGAAGTAAAAGCATAAAAGAAAGACCATGGTTCAAAATTTTGATTTTGATGGACTTTTCGCCCAAGTGAGTTATGGGAACTTTGAGAAAATATCACTAGAATGTTTTGAAATAATGGAGAACCTCTGGAAATTAGAGAAATATAAAAATGAATATATTCAATGAAACTTCAAGGAATGTTTCAATAATCATGATTACACACTCGGGACTCAGAAAACTACAAAAGCATCTATGTATAACAAGAAAGGAGTAGGTGACTAGCATAAGCACTGCCAAGAAGACCTGGTTCATTACCAACTAAAATGTTTTTTTTTTTTTTTTTTTAAATGTAAGACTCATAGAATAACACCACATAAACATAATAAACAAAACACAACTCTTGCATCATGTTCTCTCTCCCTCAAAACCATATAGATCTCTGAGCTAGCTCGTCCCTACAAAAATTGGGCTAGTTATAGACTTATAGTATTGTTGCTTCATGTATCTATAATGGTAAGGCTCAAGTCATTATGTTATGAAGCATAGCCACTTCTACACAATTCACACTCACACCTTCCTTACAAGGTGTGATATTTAAAGAACATCCAAATTAATAGATTCCCAACAATGAAAATGCGTTTCTCAAAGTCTTAGGATTTCCATGAATTGAGTCGAATTTACCAAAATATTATCTATGAAAAATAAATTTTTGTGAAGATTTGCATCAAAATAGCACTGATATTTCTATATTGTTTATCATATATTAATGATTTTTTTAGTGAAATTAGGGACATAGTTTTTATTTCCTTTGATTTTTAATTTGCACCCCAATAAGTAGGGAATTTCACAAAATTTTCATTTTTGAACCATGAACAAGACAATGCATATATCAATAATACATTTCACTTAGGCAAATGTAAGTTGTTAATGCAATTTGGTCTTGTGAGAAATATGGGAATCCATAGATCATTTGTACGTTCATTGTTCAGTAGATTCCCAGATATAGCATCATTTTATTTTTTTTGGGAGCTGTATGACATGTCTTTTGTTTATGCCGATTATCTGTGTTGTTGTGCTGCATCTCATGGCAAAAATAGAAAGCTTCTTTGGAGATCCTCATTCTTTGGATATTTTAGGAGGATAATGGAGGAAAGGAATGAATGAGTATTTGAAGACAAGTTTCAGGTAACCCATTCCATAACATCAGAGTGGCTTATTTGATATCTATATCTAACTCCTTTGGAGGCATCACAATTAACATTATCCTTCGAGATTGGATGGAGGTTGTGAGATCATCTCTCTTCAGTCTGGAGATTTTGAGACCATGGTTGCCACTAGATTTAGGTTTTATCAAATTGATATTTGATAAGTCTTCTTTTGAGAAACTGAGTGATGCAGCCGATGGTGGTCTAGTTTTTAAGTTGTGCCAACTGTAGTGAGCAAAGAGAAAACCAAAGGACTTCTCGTGTTTAAATAAAAAGGAGCAGTGGTAATTTAGTCAAATCTCATTGAAGACTGTTTTGTCATTTTTAATTAGCAATGGGTTTAGTTAGGAAAATTCCATATAAATCGTAATGAGGGATTACTATTGATCATGTGTTCGTGATATTGGCAGTTTTCTGAAGTTTGTGAATTGGAAATTTGTTCAGGGAGAACGAACCAGATAGGGTTTTCTCCCTTTGGGTATTGTTTCATGCTACTTGTCTGGTACTATTTCGCTAATAAGATTTATATTTTTCTGTTGTTTTCTGGTTATTCTCCTAGTTTTTCAATTGTCTACATCATGTTTAGTATCAGAGCAAGTTTTTGCATCATGTAATTTGCTTATTTGCCATGGCTAATTATGGGTGACTGAACCAGTGGCAAGGAGATGATCTTCTATTTGATCTGGTCGAGAAAGTGGCTACCCAAACGCAAGACATACAGACCTTGCATAGAAGCAATCTGGTGATGATCATGAGCCAGGCGACAATTGAGTAATGAATCTGCATTAGATCATTTAGACAATTCTCTGTCGGAAGGTGATGATGTTAATCCATTCTATGAAGATAATGAGGCCAGGCAGTACAACCCTAGGGCTCAAGTTATGAAGCATGTGAACCATAGTGTAGCAGCTATAATTTATAGAGATGAGAGGCTAGAAATGAGGCAGCAATATGATTATGAAAGCGGGATGAAACTAGAAGTTTCAAATTTTGACAGTAGGTTGCATCTGGAAACTTTCTTGATTAATTGATGGGTGGAGACAAGTTCGAATGGAAAGATATGCTGGAAGTAAGAAAAGTAATTTTTGTGAAGGCGAAGCTTAAGGGTTCTATTGTGATTTGGTGGAGCCCCAAGCATTGGTAGAAAATCCTAAAATCTGAATTTGGGAGCAAACAAAGATAAAATTGAAGGAAAGGTTTCAACCACTTAACTATAAACAAAATTTGTTTGATAAGTACCAAAATCTTCGAAAAAACGACATGATGGTTATGAGTGCACAAATGCATTCAACAATCTATGCTTGCAAATAGGTTGGTTGAATCAGAGGAGATTACTACTTTGTGGCATCTTTTTGGGTATGGTTACAGATTATGAGGCATCTGGCTGCCACTTGAGTATGGACAATAGATGGGGCATTTTAGCTTGTATTGCAGGTGGAATAACATCTTAAGAAAAATGCTATGGCATAACACAAGGGTGAAACACTTGTGGTCAGGGTCCAGTTGATGTTCGCAGCAGAGTAATAGATCAAAATAAATCAAGGTCTGTCAAGTACTGGAAGTTAACTCAGACCCGGAGTATCAAATTTTGATAAGATAAGAGTGAATCCTCAATGAAAAGAAGATCAAAAGGATCACGGAAATGAAGTTTCACCTGTGTGGTTAATGACATGTACCAAATTGATAGTCAAACTTTTCTACACGAAGTAGAAGGGGACAACAGTGGCAGTAATGATGGGGATGCATATAAGTCATGTAGTGAAGACGAAGAAGATGTAGATCTCCACCTAATGGAGGGAGAGATGTTGATCATATGATGATCAGCACTGCAAAAGAAAACTCTGTACACTTGTGCTATGCAATAGAAAGATGTGTATTGTTATCATTGATGGGGGTATTACTAAGAATATTGTCTACAGATATGGTGAAGAAGCTCAAACTCCCTATAGAGAAACACTCGCATCCCAACAAGTCATGTGGTTCCGAAAAGAGGCTGAGACTCCAATTACTAAATGGTGGTTAGGTTATTTCTTTAAGGGGATACGAATTCAGATTCAGTGTGGTGTAATAAATGTCACCCCTATGGATGTTGGTGATGTGTTCGTGGGAAGTCACTGTTTATGAGAGAAGGATGGTATTCATTATACCCGGTGCCAATATTTACACGTTTGGGAAGATTGGAAGAAAATCACCCTAAAACCCCTTCAAGAAACAATAGTATAGCAAAAAGGGAAAAAAGTAAATGTTTTCTGTTTTAATTACTCGGTGATTTGTGGAAAAAAAGCCAAGAGACTCGATGAATATATGCCTTATTGTCCTAAGAGGTGAATGATCAGGTTACTCTTCTAGAAAATGACCATTCACAAATTCAAGAATTGTAGTATGATTTCAAGGATTTGGATCGTGACAAGATTCCTCGAGGTTTGCCACCTATGAGGAATGTACAGCATTGCACTGATTTGGTGCCACATGCTATGCTACCTCATCTGGCCCATTATCGTAGGAGCTTGGTTGAACATGCGGAGAATTGAGAAGACAGGTGGAAGGGCTATTAGAAAATGGGTTAATTTGGGAGAACATTAGTTTCTATGTTGTTCTTGCATTCTTGACACTAAATAAAGATGGTTCATGGTGCATGAGCATAGACAGTCAAACAACTAACAACATAACCATCAACTATTGGTTTTCCATCCTGAGGTGTGATATTTTCTAGATATCTTTATAGATTCCTTAGTCATTTTGAAGATCGACCACCCTAGTAATAACAACATATTCATATTTGACCTAGCGATGAGTAGAAGACTTGGTGTGGGATATTCCCAAGAACCTCAAATAACTATTAGTTTAATAATGCGGAAGCAAGAACTTTCAAGAATTGAATTTAGCACACTTAAGTATCCATGAAACTAGGGAAAACATACAATAGAATAACATAAATAGAGTTTAGAAGAATTTTAGAATGAAAAGAAGAAGAAAAGAAATAAAAAGATCAAAAAGGGTATTTCTATAATTTTAGATAGAAAGTCTGAAAATTACCAAAATGCCCCATCTAATAGGTCAAAAAATTATGAAAATTTTCAGATCAGTAATGTATCAGGAAAGGGATCTAAGGTTAAAATTTCATAGGATTTGGACAAGTTTTGATTTGTCAAATCATGAAATTTTAGAAAACTTAACGATTGTTTAATGGAGGTTGCATAAGAGCAATATGGAACCTTTTGAAATTAAGATAGAGGGAAGAAGGGAATCAAAGAGGAAAGTAAGGGCTTTTGTAGGGGATCAAGTGAGGATCAAACCCTTAAAAGGAACTAGAGAAATAAGGATTCTTGAGAGGTGCAATTTCAGCTATTAATGTGCCTAGAAAATTCAGCAAAGCACACCTCAATAATGTAGTCCGGCAATGATGCAGTATACAATAGGAATCTGTACAAATACCGAAATTCTGACCTAGGGGCAAAATTGTAAATTTGGGCAGTTTTGGATAGAATTACCAAAATACCCATGTTCGTGTGTCATAAAATTCTGGAACTTTCCAGAAATTCTCTAATGTGCACTAGGGCCATACGGTTAAAATTTCAAGAGAATCCGATAAGAATTGATGGATTAATTTGTATAAAATCAGTCCATGGAGAAATTTTAAATAAGAATACCATAAACCAGTTAGCATAAATTTAAAATTAAAGAGGGAAATAAAGGGAGATTAAAAGGGGAAAGAAAGAGAAATAATAGGAGATCACGAAGGGATCAAAACTCTAATAATGCATGTTAGAGATGATGCAGATGCTTATGCCAATCATGCTCGTAAGTTGTTTGACGTAATAAAGCAAGATATAGAGGTTGACAATGGAAAAAATAAAAAAGAGCGCTGATCTAAGGCGATGGGTCAAAGAATATGAAGTGGATGATCAGGTTATGGTTCATTTGTAGAAGGGCAGGTTTCCGTAAGGCACTTATCACCGGTTGAAAGATTTATCATAGATTAAAAGCTAAGAAATTTAGGCCTTGCAAGATTCTGAAGGGAGTTGATTCAAAAGCCTATGTGATAGGATCCTCCAGCACAATATCACTCCCATGTCTAATATTGCTAATATTTATGATTATGAGGGATATGATGAGGATGTTGTACCTAGTAGAGGTAGTTGACATTTTGGTGAACCTTTTAAAAACCCTGTAGACCAAATTAAAGTAATTTTGGAGTGTATCCAATGAAGGGACATTTTCGAACTAGGCTCGAGTGGAGCAGCCTATGTGATATAGGGGCAAACTCAGGGTGGGGCAACCCGTGTGAAACGGGTGACTTATGTGTAGTAGGACCCATAACAAGGATTTGGCCCAAAGCTTGGCACAGCCTGGGCTATTAGATAAGATATTGATTCGCCTTCCTCTATTAGTTCGAGCTTTTAGAGCAAATGATTAGTTGTCCCGCATCGCTATCCTTACTTCAAATGGTACTATGGAGAAGGTTTCAGTAAAATGAGAAAATAAACCGATGACTACGAATACTTGGATTACCCTATAGAGTTGTAAAACATTGATTAAAATGTTTTTCATTATTACCAATAGCACTACTCATCGCTGCTGAGTTCTTCTCAGCCGGGGGGAGTTGATGCCCACCTTTTAAGGTGTGCTAGCAGCAGTAGACCAAGAAAACTAAGAAGTTCTCACATTTAAAATAAAGAGGTGCATAGGTAGTTTAGTCAATATTATTGAAGTTTTGTCATTTTTAATTAGCAATAGTGTTATTTTGGAAAATTCTAAATAAGTTGTGATGGGAGGTTTTATTTGTGATTATATTTTAGGTTTTATAGGAAGTTTTTGTAGTTTGTGATTTGGACTTTTGTTTTGGGAGAACAAACCAGAGTTTTCTCACTTTGAGTATTGCTTCGTAGGCTGCACATAGAGCTGGGTAGGATTAAGCTTGACCCAACCCAGCCTAAAAATTGGGCCAAAAGGCTTGGCTAATGTGTAGACCCAATGCCGTAAGTAAATTTATATTGTGCTCGGGCTCACTTCGGCCCTGCCAAAGGCCTGAACTTTCAATTAATTAAGGAAATAAAAAGGCCTCAAGGCCTTGGATTGGTAATGTCTTGATGGGCTTAGGTTGGGCCTCATTTCTTTTTCTTTATATTAATATAATGGCAAATGAAATGGTAACGCGGACATTGGAGCTAAGTGGGCCCACACATGGCCTTGGTGGGGTCCACACATGGAGGAACATCTTTGGGACACATGATGGAGTCTTTTTTAGAGTTATTTTACTATTTTACTTAATGTTTTATGAGTTAATAGAGTTTAGGACCAAGGTGGCATTTTAATTTTTGTAATAAGGTATTGAGCCAATGGTATTTAGTAATTTTAATAAGTCAACAAGTTAAAGTGGGGCCCTCTTAGAGTGTTGGTTGAAATCCTCTACAAAGGCTTGAATTTGACACTTTTGGTTTTTAGGAAGTCAAGTTTTTAGTAGGTTTGAATTTAGGAAGGCCTTAGGTAGCAAGTAAACTAGTAGTTTAGGAGTTTCTAATTTGATTTCTTGCTCTTTTTTTGTGTTTGTGAGCCTATATAAAGGGCTGCACATTTTTGTATTGGTATGCAATGAATGAATGAATAAAATTCTAGTTTTTGCTTCCAAGAACTTGGGCTGCAATCTAATCTCTCTTCAAGTTTTGGCAGGTAGGGTTTTCTCCACAAGGTACACTTTTCTCTTCTCTTCTTTCTTCTTCTCTTCTCCTCCTTATTATACCTTATTTTTATTTATTCTACCCAATTCTCTAATCCATACAACTCCCTTAACATACTCCTATCATTCCCTACTAGTTATAGTAAACCTACATTAAAGAATTCCCAAGGTCTGAAAATTTAAAGTTTCACATAGCAAACCTGATCCAAATCTTGTGAAATTTTAACCATAGAACCCTGAAATAGGTTATAATTTAACTGTAAAATTTGGTAATTTTCTGATGCACGATCAGGGGTATTTTGGTAATTTTGGGTTTCTGCTAAAAATTTCTAGAATTACCTTTTTGAGTTCTTTCTTTATATTTTCTTCCCCTTTTCTATCCTAAACTCTTCTTGCTTCCTTTCCTTCATTTTATTCTTCAAATATGAAAATTATTGGCTACTTGTGTGATTTAAAGATTAATTCTTGGTGGATTAGAATGTGTTCTTGCTTCTGTTATTAATTTGATGATTCTTTAAAATACTTGATGATATCCTACATCAAATTTGGGTATCCATTATATTGTGCTACATCAATTTTGGTATCAGGACCAGGTTATCAGTTGGCCTCAATCCAGCTAAGTCTTGGGTTATTATATAGCTTTCCAAAATCATACTTTTAAAAGGGTCTAAACCTTGAAATTTTGGAAAAGAGCGTAAACTCTAATTTTTTTTTGGAAAGGACCTTAAACCTTGAGATTTTGGGAAAAGACACTAAACAGAAGCTGTATGTGAAAAACAAAATTGTTAGTTTATTCTTTTCTTAGTTTTGGGCTAGCTTTAAGACTTTCGGACTCGTGACCTAACCTGCTTTTATACCATGTTAAGGCTTTTATCATGTTATAATACTAATTTATGTAATTACTTGATGGGACTAGGGTTGGGCCCCATTCTTTATATTTATAATAACAAATTTAACCTTTTATAAAGAACCTTGGGCTGGCCCAAAGCTTGCTAAATTATTTTGGACCAAGCTCAGGCCTAAGAATCTATATTTTTTTGGGCCCAGGACCAGTCCAAGCCCATAATATTCTAAAGCAGACTCTGACCCAGCCCATGCACACCCCTATTGCTTCATTCCACACAAATGGTATTATTTCTTTATCAAAGATTTATGTTATCCTGCTGTTTTTTGGTGATTCTCTATTTTCAATTGTCTACATCACTAAGTCCCTTTAGCATTAGTGGGGCATTTAAAGACAGTGATGGCCATATCATTTTTATGTGTTCGGTCTGGTGGGTAGAAGGTACTTGTCAAGAACCAAGTCGTTTCCTCATTGTAGGGCCTTAGACTCAGCCATTCCCTCAAGCGAGAAGGTAGTGATTAAAGGTGACTCAAGTAATGTTATTGATTAGGATCTATAGCTCTAACATGCGTGAGTATAACTAATGTATTAAGATAAATTCAGGCTTAGGGAGGCGGGATGAACATCTTGTTCCCTTGGCCTCCTAGGTTGGATATACCTAGGAGGATTTTCTTACTAAAAGTGGAGTCACAAGGGCTGATTTGTTTTGTGGGGCCATATCCTCAAGTAGTCTTGATACAGAACACCAAACAGCCCGTACTCAGATTTGATAGATTTATGCAAGGGTATTTTGAGTGTATTATTTTTGTATGGAAATAATTTTTAATTTTGTCAATTTTAGGTTAGTCTAGGTTAGTTTCTTATCAGAATGCTTAAGGATTTTATTTATTTCCAAGTGGAATTGTTTTTTTTTTTTCAAAAAGTGAAATATCTATTTCCATCACTTTTCTTTAGGTCTTATTTTGGAAGGTGAAAACTCAGCTCGTTAGGCTTAATTTTGGAGTCATTTGAAAGGTTGTTCAGTTAACTTTCCAATGAGTCCATGATTTTGTGAATTCGATGTAATTTGGTAGAGTAAAAATACTGGTAGGTTATCACTTTGTGCCGAGATTTAGCTAATTTTTAGGAAGCCTAGTTAGAGTAAGATTTGGGAAGCATGGGGTGTGAAGGCTAACTTTTTATAACATTCTGGACAAGAATATCCTATCCTTACCAATCAGAAAAGACATCTGGGTAGTCTTGTCCATACCTTTAAAGCAGCTTACAGAGAAAAAAAAAAAAGGCAGTGACAAACCAAAATAATGATTATTAAGTAAAAATGAGTAGTTAAATACCTTGTTCAAATAATCAAGGAAACCATCTTTTAAAAATTTTCTGTTCACAGAACCTTGTGTATCTTCAGTCGATAAATAACCTCCACAGTTAGCAGTCATATCACTGAAATGAAGCGACATAGATCATTTTTCAGGAAAATATCATACAACTAAGAAATAAGCACTTAAGATTCAGAAGTTAACCTGTACCAAGGTAACATTCATATTATTCAATGTAGAAATTGCCTGCTTCATTCATTAAATTGTTCCACATCTTTGGTGGGTCATGGCCCAAAGACCATATGCTCTTTTAATAGAAAATTAATGTATAAAGAGTAAACAAAACTATCGGGCAATCCCAATGAAAAACAGATGTATACAAAAAGTGTGCACAATGACATGTATGCTATACAAATTAGCCCCAGTATCAAGAAATTTTTTCCAAACTTCTACAAGATGTTAATTGTCTATTCAAGACCATACTCAATGGGTAATTTTAAATTTCAGCAGCATGCATTGTTCTTAGTTCCCAAACTTTATGTTCTTGACTAGAAGTGTGCACAATGACATGTAGGCTATACATATCAGCCCCAGTATCAAGAAAATTTTTCCGAATTTCTACCAGATGTTAACTGTCTATTCAAGACCATACTCAAATGGGTAATTTTAAATTTCAGCTGCATGCATTATTCTTAGTTCTCAAACTTATGTTCTTGACTAGACAATTTAATGAGGAAACCTCAGCCAATATCAATCCTTGGCCTCCACGTAATGGAGAAGGGATGATTGGGTTTCATATGTAATGGGGGGATCACATATTTTGAAGGTATTTGAGGGATAAGCCTTCCAGGGGCAGTTCTGTAATAAAATCCAATAGGACCCATTAGAAGCTGTTGTATGGTAGGGTTTTAAGAGTATCTTGGAGTCAATAATATGGGGCCAACTTGTGCTGGTCAACAGCCCTAAAGAATCCTTGAGATTCTCTTTGGCTGCTGTCTTTTTGAGCAAATATTTGGTTTGGGGTTGGATTTCTAAGTTAGGCAAGTATTAGAAATAAGTGATCATTCTAATTTTAGAAAGTTCAGGATTTTAGTAGTTTGCTTAAGAGTTTCTATTTCTCTTTTTTAGAAGTTTCTTACTTCAAAGCATTGTAAGTTGATAAAAGGGTTACACCCATATGAATGAAATTGGTTACAGAATTAAATTAAAAATTGGAGTTGCTGCCTACGGTTGTGGCTGGGCCACCCCTTTTCTCTCCTCTTAGGTTGAGGCTGGGCCTTCCTATATCCTTATACGAATACCTCTGTTTTCTCTTCTCTTGTCCTTCATTACCTCTCCATTATTTGCAAAGTGAAATCTGTGATTCCCTGTGCCTAGATTATTCGAGTGCTGCTCCTCGTTAAGATTGTTGATTGCTGCTATTGTTTCTTGGAAGAACTTCCACACAGCTGTACTATAGAGGGATAATTTTTGAGCACTTCAAGAACCAATCAGTTGCTACACTGCTGTCATTCATTCTACATAACAGTGGTAGTCTTCTATGCATGAGATACGTGGGGGGGGGGGGGGGGGGG
>JAOXJP010022002.1:0-17244 GCA_025762735.1 Platanus orientalis | reverse complement strand
ATATATATATATATATATATATATATATATATAGAGAGAGAGAGAGAGAGAGAGAGAGAGAGAGAGAGAGAGAGCTTCTCTCTTTCCTAACTAGAGAAGATCCTGGGTCGAATCCCTGGAGGGGGGTGAGCAGTGTGCAGTCGTGTCGCCTGCGTGGGATGTTAACATGGTATAGGCCCACCTGGTCATACCAAAAAAATATTGACCAGGATGAAATTGGTGACAGAAAAGAAAGCTCAATAAATGAGACGGTATGAGTCGTCTCCCTCTCCCGAAAGCTCCCACTGAGAGACTCCAAACGAGGAGATGGCTTCCAACACGAGTCAGGTATACAGCAGGTCGGGTTCAACAGTCTGGCACAAAATTACTTGGGAGCCGTACTGTACTGCAGCCTTGGGTTACTTCTCATTTCTCATAAAGTTCTAATTTTGTATAGAATTGTAGTAAACATCCAACTGTTTCAACATTACGCGTGTTGGAGCTAAAATGGTCTGAACAAGGACAGTTAAAGTGCACAAGCGGTTTGAACTACGAGACAGCATATCCTCTCAAATTCGGAGCACTTACAGACATTAAACGATATTCTGCCTCATGCAATCAAAGGAGAAATAGTATAATTTCGCCTCTTAAATTCATTAGAGCTGAGTTTGGCAGCCACCAGTAATGAAATCATTTCATTTGAGTTTTCCAAGTCTTTTGTAATCACAGCAGGATGATTTGTAATGAATTCATTCAGATTTGCAGTGATGTGCTTGATAATATAAGTCATGTCATTTTATAGAAAAAACCTAAGATGACTTCATTTTTAATTGTAGTTAATAAATCAGTATAAATTTAAATGAGTTCATTAGGAAACCATCATCTCATGGCTACAAATGCCTTAGAAACTCAAATGAAATGATCACATTACAGGTGGCTGCCAAACAGGCTCTAGATGTTTTCCTGGGACTTAGCAAATAACAGTTCCAATTATGGTACGTTTGTAACTTTTGGTTCACCACAGTTTGAAACTTATATTTGCTAATAACAGAGAAATAAAAGAAACTATGGTAGCTTTTTTGTTTTAACTTATTAGCGGTGACTTGGTGAGGATTTTATACGCTGACCCCTAACCTGTGCCGACATCTGCCGCTGATCAAGCAGGCGGAAATATCAGTGCCGAAAGTGATTTTCACTTTTTGGGAGCATGCGTAAATCACTTCTAACGCTGATGTGGCCACCCTTTGACCTAGGCGTTTGCATACGCCGAACGTAGAAATGCCTCACCAGCGGTGACTAGGGGTAGCAATTCGGATGGGTTCATGTCCTGTCGGGATAAGGGTATACGACTATATGGCTCAACCCGTACCCGATCCATTTATTAATCAGGTCAAAGCAGGACAACCCACTTTGACCAAAAACCCGTTATAGTCAACCCTAACCTACTTATTTTGTGTTGGGTTCATGGGTTATGGGGTATATCATATTAGCGGATCAGATTCGTGTCGTCTCAAGTTAAGAGTATAAGTATACAATTATATGGCTCAACCCAAATCAAACCCATTTATTAATCATATCAAAACGACTCAAGCCACTTTAACCTGAAACTCGTTTACAGTCAACCCTAACCCACTTATGGTGCATCTAAGGGTCGTGTCAAATCATTGCCACCCCTAGCGGGAACTTATGACTTATAACGCTCTAAAAGTCATAGATGGATGCATCTAAGCATTTGGCTAACAGATACATAAAAGAAACCAAAAAGAAGGGCTTTTGGTGCTTTTTATAGTCTCTTTAATATCAAGTGTCTGCATTGGACTCCCAGCAGGTTAATGTTTTGTTTAGGGCCCTTGAATATGGGCTTATTAAAAAAATGAAGAAAACGAAATGAAAATTAATAAAGTGTTCTATTTTCATCCAACCCATGGATGCAATAAGATTTCAACTAAAAGCATGGCTGATTGTGTAAAGCCGGCAACAAAATCCGGTAGTTGAAATGCTTATCAAGCTATCTTCTTTCCTCTTTTCTAAAGGTACTCCCACTATATGATTCAGTACATCTCCTTTCTTTTCCACAAAATAGATAATAAACTTCCCATTCTCATGAATTCTTGTTATTGAACTGGAAAAAAAAAAAAAGTAAGACCAATTATTTAGCAATTAGAATCAAGGGACAATGAGAACTTAACAACCAATTTCGTCGGTGAATATCATCATTACATAAATATTTTATTGTGCCCAAGAAATGAAAGGGACAGATCAACCCAGATGAGACTTCTTATGCAACATCAACCCAAATGATACTTCTTATTGCTCAAGGTAATGAAAGTACAGCTGACCTTTGTGAAGTTCCGATCTACCAATTAACCACACTTATTGGGAAAGAATGGCCAAATAGAAGATAAATACTACGACACTAAAGTATTACTGGTATGCGAAGACCATCGTAGCTCAATTGAACATCCAGACCCTCTGTTTCCATTAACTTTGCAAGATCATCGTTCACTTTATCATGATCCATTAGATGCATCATTCCTTCACATAGATGTAAAAAATCTCAGTAAATCATGTTTCATAATTTCATTTGATTATTTCAGAACTATCTGCCTAACTTGTAACAATCAAAACATAGTCAAAGCTGTGAAAGGCTACAGTGGTGATATGCCTAGTCAGTATAAAACGGAGCAACAAGATATCAAACAGAATCACATAAAAGAGACTAGTGTGTGCAGCACATACACCTTGTGTGTTAAAACAATAACATTTAGAAAGTAAAACTCAAGAAAATATAGAGAAAATAAAACAAAACAAAACAATACAGACAAACATGGAGCAAAAAGAACTAAATAAGAACTTTTGTGTAGTACAATAGGAATATATGCAAGGAGAATAATTGGACACTACTGTAATCTTACAAGTAGTATGGTATAGGTATGTGGTACCCCACATGCAGCTCGGCAGGTGGATAATTGGACAATCCTAAACATTTATAATTGCATTCTTTTTGAAGGTCAATAAATAATTGGAAACTTTTATATTACTATGCTACAGGTTTCACAACATGCATCTGGGCAGATAGTGTGATTGACAATCCAAAAACATCTATCATTTGAATTCTCTTTTAGAAGATCAATAAACAAAGGTCCAAAAATACCCATCTACCTGATGGTTATAATTACCTGATTGGCGAACTTCTTGGAGAGAAGTTCTAAGTAAGATATATTGGTAGATGACATTGAGCCTCATCCACAGGCCCAAGTGCAACAATAGAGACCCTTTACTATCATAATGGTGGTGTCCGCTCATTGCTCTTTATAGATAGTTTGACTTTATCAATGAATGACTACTAGATCCTAGCTGTAAAGGTCATTACCCAATGCTGGTCCCGTAACTAAGGGTTGCTGGGAGGGGTGGACCGGAGACAGACCTGACCTTTGGCTTTTTTGCACAAAGTGGCTGTTCACGAGACTCAAACCCATACACGCTGACAGCCCAAGCCACTACCATTGCACCAAAGCAATGACCCTACTAAATCCTAGCTGTCTTCCACTAAAAAATTGTTACCCAATTCATCGTGTCCAACTACAACTTCATAATACAATGAATTTACACATACATGCAGAAAATAATTTCCTAACAGAGTATGGTATTAGAAAATGCCCCAAAATTCCTGCTATGAAAATGGTTTCTACAAAATTACACTCTTCTCCTCTTATAAACAATTCTTAGTAGCCTGATCAATCTTAATCATAGAAAAGGAATGGACAAAATTGAGAAAACATGATATTCTTTGATTAAAAGAAGCTAAAATGAGTGAAAACCATTGAAATAATTAACCCGGAATATGATATTCTAAAGTGAGGTACTGAAACCCTCCGAAGCTATAGCCTAAGGCTGTGAAAATATTTGCAAAGTCAAGAATTAAATTTTAAATGGTCCTTCATAGGGATTGGTGATCCTATGTAGAACTGTTTCTTGGAGAATAGACCAAGTAATGGCATGCACAACCATCTACACACAATTGATACTTCAAGC
The DNA here is from genome assembly GCA_025762735.1 of Platanus orientalis. NCBI lineage: Eukaryota > Viridiplantae > Streptophyta > Magnoliopsida > Proteales > Platanaceae > Platanus > Platanus orientalis. The sequence continues at coordinate 13,230 of JAOXJP010022002.1, read as the reverse complement.
TAAAAACACACGGTATGCACAGTTAACAGCCAAAGAAATGTATCTTCTCTTTGTTTAAATAATTTGTAAAGAAAATATAAGCTATTGTAGAAAAGAATGCCTAACCATACCAGTGAAAAGTGTTCTCTTTGGTTGTATTTTCCGTACTTCCTCTAGAGCCTGGCAAGAGAGAAAATATGAACTTTTTTTTTTTTGGAGAGGTGACCAATTATGAAATTTTAGTTTGAACATAATGATAATAATATATTGCCAGAAAAATAACACGAGTTTTACCTTTGGCAGTCCAAAATGTGTTGAAGATGATCGATCTGGCCTAAGTGCATCCTAAAGAAATTATATAACATATAAGCACATAGGAATTATCAAGGATATAAGTATATCTAGGAAAGAAAGAGAAAAAAAAAAACAAAGGAATTTTTTTTTACCGAAAATCATGTAAAAAATGTAAAAAAGAATAATGAGAGAGAGAGAGAGAGAGAGCACCAGAATCAGGATTTCACAGTCCTTGAGAAGTGGATAAGTTTCTTCAGGTATCTCACTAGCATCACTGCAAACGTAAATAAAGGATCAGCACCAAGCATCTTGGAGAAAACTGAACAGCATACAACCATAATATCCCATAAATAATCAGACGCCCATGCAATCTAGAAACATTACCTAATGTAACAAATGTTACCAAAACGAAAGCCAAGGGAGCGATAACCATGTCCATGCCATACTGGCAAAGGAGTGACCTGAAGCAGAATAAGAAATGGGTGTTATTGAGTCCAGTAATTGAAGGCTCCAAATTATACCAAGATTATTTTATACAGTGAGCAAAGTAGTTGGTAACCAACTCCAGTTTTGTGTTACGATTAGATTTTCTCTAGATAGTGAGATAGTAATATCTAAGCTTGTCATTTATGTGCCTTGGAACTGCCTTGGAAAGAATTTCGACAATGGATATGTTGATGAAAAGGGGGTTCCAGCTCACAAGTGTTAGCCTTCTATGCTACAAGGGCATGGATCAAAATCTCAGGATCAGACTCGGGATCACCTTGGAACGGGCGATCCTTCAATGGATCAGCCGGATCTTCCCTGGCAATCCCGATCTGATCCGGTCTTGGATCGGCCAATCTTTAGAGCCATGTATAAGAGTGCCAAGTGGGTCTCTCATCTACTCCTTCATTGTGCTTTTGCTCAGGACTCAGGAGATATGGAACGGGATTACAAACTAATTTAGATTATGTTTTATAGCTCCTTTGAATCTTTCCAGACTTCTTAAGGGATGGAGAACGATTGCGTTGAATAAGTTAGGTAACCAAATCTGGCACTTGGTCCCAGCTACTGTTTGTTGGTCATTAGAGTTACTGAGGAACAATCGGGTGTTTAGTGACTACGCTGAACCCTCTTACAAGGTGTTGAAGAGGGTAAAGAAGAAAGTGATTTTTTGGGCCAGGCGTTGTAAAGGGTATGATGTGCTGGATAACAAGGCTCTTGTTAGGGATTGGGTAAATGCTATTGGTAGATAAGTCTTATTTGGGGAGGGTGGGATTGCTTCATTCTTGTTAGGGAGTCTCTTTTATATAGGGGCTTGCTCATCCCTGACCTTGTATATATATTTTCTTTCTTACAATAAAAATTTCTCACTCAAAAAAAAAAAAATCCGCAAAATGAGGTCAATTTCCCAAGTTCAGACTGAGGGACTAGATTGGGATCTAGTTACCATCAGGGTTTAAAATTTTGATTTAGATGAATTTTTCATTCAATAGATTTATGAAAATTTCGATGTTCCGTTTTGAAATATTGATTTTTTTTTTTTTTTGGAAAATTCCAGTGCATATAAAGTGACAAGTGTTTTCATTTTTATTTTTATTTTTAATAAAATGGTAAGGTTGATTAGATGCATTTTGGTAAAAAAAAAAACATATATATGTTTAGATGTGCGGGTGATTCTCAAAAGTTACACATTTTATAAGAGATCTTGGTAAATAGATTAAATTACACGTTTAAATACATGGAGTTATATAAGGATGTTATGGTAAAAACAATAAGGGAAAGGATCTGCTGCACCCAAAACATTATGTCCCCCCATGTCCCTACACACAAAAGGTGAGGCATATAGGGTTAAAATTGTAAAAACAGTTTTCATATGAAAAAATGGGTACCCATAAAATGGAGTTTATAGGGTTAAGACCATAAAAAAAAGGTGTATGAATGAACATTTGCTCCCTATTTAAAAGGAGCACCCAATTCAAAAAACCATCGCGTGTCAGCTTATGCTGTGGATGCAGCATATCCTTTCCCTAATAAAAACCTAACCATTTCAGTCGTCCATTTCACTGTCAATTGGATGATTGAAGGAGACAGAAGGGAGAGGGTGAGGGAAGGGGTTGGACTTACCTCTGGCAACAAAAGGTGGAGAGATGGCGACGTCTGGCACCGGCAACAGTGCTGGTAGTGGGTTTTCTCCCCTCCTCTTCTTGGTTTCTTCTTCTTCCTCCTCTTACTCTTCTTCTTTGTTTTATGTGATTTAGACATAACTATACACGGAATTTCAGTATAGTTCAAGAAATATCAAAATTTCGGATGAAATTTGGGAAAAAATGGATTCCCTATGATTTTTGTTTCGACCCTCCAAAAATTTTCGAAATTTGGAACCATGGTTACCAGGTCTTGGCTGAATGATTGGAAAGAAGATTTGAGGGGGACAAGGTTATAATAACTACACAGTAGACTAATAGAGATAAATCTCCAAGAGATGATTTAACACCTGGCTTTTATTACGAATGCTAGGAAGTGGTGAAAAGGGACCTTATGCAAATATTTGATGAGTTTCTAAGGGGATGATTAATAAGAGTATGAGCTGCTTTTCATTGCCGTCATCCCTAAGATCCCAAAGAACTTCATGCCAAATAGTTTGGTGGAGAGCATCTAAAAGATCATAGCCAAGGTATCATCCATGAGGATCAGGGAAGCCCTTAAGGATGTCACCACCCTGTCCCAGGGTGCATTTGTGAAGAACAAATGAATTTTGGATAGAGTCCTTATTGCCAATGAATGTGTATAGAAGATGAGATCTTTAGAAAGGAATGAGGCTACGTAAAGTGGACCTCAAGAAGGCTTGTGAAAATGTCAATTGGGACTTTTTGGATTGTGCTTTGGAGCATAAACGTTTTGGTGGTAGATGGGAGGAAATGGATGACAACTTGTCCATCCTCTATCCATTAATCCATCATTATCAATGGTTTAAGGCTAAGACGGGTATTAAAAAGGTGACCCCTAGGCTTCCTTTCACTGTAGTTGAAGATGTCCTAAGAAAATGTTTAGTAGGCTTAAGTATTAAACTTAAGTGCTCACTTTAGCCAAGGGAGAGGTAAGTGTCACACCTCAAATTCAATATGCATGGTACTTTACAAGGCCTAAGAGGAGAATATGTACAATTTGCATGACAGATAATGCTTTGAAAAAATCTCTAGCTTGAGGGTGAATTTAGTAAAATGCAGAATCAGAGAGCATCAAATCACCCCTTTGGTTCTACATCAACTTGGTATCAGAGCAAAAAGATTTTTTCCATGGATTCTATAAAAGTTGCTCTTGCTTCCAATCTTGACTTAGACACAGGACAAAGAGACTTTGATTTGATTCCTTAATAGATAATCTATAGTAAAAGAAAATAGCTGGAAAAAAAAAAGGAAATAGAGAAAGAGGGGAAATCACCTGGGTTCCAAGGCTTCTCACCAAAGGAACCATAAGATCTTGGCTTCTCACCAAAGTAGAATCTTGAACCCAAAGATTTCCTTTCTCAGGAAAAGAGAGGTTGTCGCCAGCTTCAAAGAGTGTTCTTTATGCCTTCTTCATTAATAAAATTCTGAGTTACAAGCATTTATATAGACTTTATATTCTAAGGTTTCCAAATTCCATTGTAACTAATCTTCCAAAATAATAAAACTAAAAAAAAAAACCAAATCCCGTCACAAAGTGATACCCTACTAGTATTTTGGCCATATTTTCCCAAATCACACTGGATTCTCAAGATCTTGGTCTCATTAGAAAGGTAACTACATAACCTTTCAAGTGGCACCAAAATCAGCCCCAACAGGTTAGTTTTGACCTTCCAAAACTGGACCTAAAAAAAGTGACAGAAATAGTTCTTTTAATTTCTTTAAAATTAAATAAAACCTAATCTATTTGAAAATAAATAAAAACCTTTAAACTAATTTACAAGAAACTTAGATTAATCTAAAATTGACCAAATAAAATTAAAATTACCATAAAAAAAAAAAAAATTAACACAAAATTCCCAAAACACCCTTGCATAAACCCATCAAATTTTAATATGGGTTTTTTCTTGCTCCACACCATTCTTCCCTGGTTCAAAAAAACTCGTTTTAGAGTTTTGTAGTTATAGAGGATCAGCAACATTGGAAAACCTTGACTTCGTAAGCATATAGTCTATCCTCCATAATGCAATTTCTAATGTCGATCTTTCTTCTCGCAAGCGTTTATATTGGGAAAATCTCATAATAAGCTTCTTCGGGTACTTCATCTGAAGGCATGTCAAGATAATATGTTATGGGTTTATTAATAAGCATGGATACCTCAAAGGGCTATGGTTCTACATAGGACTGTCTTCAGCTCCTGACTCTTCTAAATCTGGGACAACAATAACACATGTATCCACAAAAGAAATTGCTTCTTCGGAAAGGCTTGTATTGGCTTCATCATCCAACTTATCTTTCTCTTCATCCATAACATTAAAACCACCCTATTTTGCAGTCTTGTCTGCCTCTTTGTGCTTCTCTGCCTCAAATAGTGGGTCAACATAAGGCTCCACAATATCTTTCTTGGGCTCATCACCAATTTTTGTCACAATCACTTCAACATGCTGTCCAACATCAAGGCTACTTTGATACTTTGCAAATCCTTAAGGGCTGTTAGACTTTCCTGAAAGGCCATAAACTCATGTGGTATATGCTCTTGCTGAAAATCCTGAAGCTTGTTGAGAAGATGCCATTTGTCTTTAAGAACAAGAAACTCTCTAGGATCATAATTGTAACCATACCTCTTATGCCATTCTATGGTAGATATTTTAGTCAACACCTCATGTAATTCAACTCTGATAGACTCTCAGAACAAAATTTCAGTAGAGTTTTGTATATCTCAAAAGATGTTAAATCCCAATAACTCATGGTAATCAATTAGGTGAAACCTCTCTCCTAGGCTTTGCTCTGATACCAAACTGATGCAAGACAAAGAGGCTCTGATATGATTCCTTAATGGATAATCTATAGTAAAAGAAAATAACTGAAAAAGAGTAAATTACATAATAACCCCCTAGATTAACTGACAATATAAAAATTTCTCCATCAACTATCAATAATACCGTGGATCCCCTTTAACGCATACTGTTGATTTCAAAAAATACCCTGCCATCACTTGTCCATTGTTGACTATTACTCAGAAGAATCACGTGACCAAAAGTTTTTTCTAAAACCTAAAACTACCATCACGACACATGAGAGTGTTTTACCATAACGAAAGTGTCTTTAATCCATATAAAGATGAAAATACCCCTATCCCCATAAAACTTACAGAATTGTGCCATCTTTTAGAATATTCCTATCCAACGATCTGAAAATGAGCACATACCAAACTCAATAAAGACCGCTCAAATTATGATTTGAGTGGCCAATTATCAGATTAAAACCACTTTATTAATCAAATGGTCTTACTAAGGTGATTAAGACCATAATTTTCATCAAATGGTCTGATTGGATTGTTATGACCCGATACTCATGAAACAATCAAATTGGATTGATTAAAACCCCAAAACACATCCAATGGTCTGATTGGACTAATTAAGACCGTGATACCCAACAAACGGTCCAATTACGCTAAGTAAGACCCCGATACGCATTTAATGGTCTGTTCGGATTGATTAATACCCCGATACTCATCAAACGGTTATATTAGACTGATTTAGACCCTGTAACGCATCAAACGGTCCGATTAGGCTAATTAATATTTCAATACGCATCAAACAGTCTAATTAGAGTGATTCAGACCTTGACATATATCAAACGATCTAATTGGACTGATTAAGACCCTACAACGCATCAAATAGTCTAATTAGAGTGATTAAGACCTCGATACATAATAAATGGTTTGATTTACTAATTATGAGCCCGATAAGCATCAAATAGTCTAAGTGGACTGATTAAGACCCTGATACACATCAAATGGTCTTATTAGGCTATGAAGCTCTTAATTCTAACCTATTTGATTCATGATTTGATGATATAGGCCTATGCAAACATATATCAAATATGAACATGTGTAAACATATATCAACACCTACATCAACAAAATCTTCGTCAAATATATATTAACACCTGTGCAAAAATTTATCAACACCTATGCAAACATATATCAACACATGTGCAAAACATATATCAACACATGTATAAACAAACATCAACACTATTGATTTCAAAACCCGTTAGAATATCTCATCAACCACATACACCACATAAACACTACTGCAAACATACAACCACACTATCCAACCATAAACTTATTGGAACATCCTAAATATCAACCATTATAAACCTGTTGAAGATCCTAAATGTCAACCACCTGTGCAAACATACAATCACATTATACAAACACATACATTAACTATATAAACCTATTACAACATTCACTTATATCATCAACCACATAAATCAACCTAAAAAACCTGTACTGGTACCAATAAGTGGATGATATTCATCAACCTAAAACACTTGTCTTGATACCAACATCATCAGCCTAAAACACTTGTCTTGGTATCAACATCATCAACACATAAACCACATCCATGCCAAATATCATCAATAAAATACTTAAAAGTTGTTTCTACCAATAAGTGGATCATCCACCTATATATGATTCACATATATCATCAAAACAGTTTAATGAACACTAGTTTTAAAAATTATAAGTATGACCTCAATGATTTGACAAAGAAATATGTTAAAAGAAAAAAAAAAGTCATCATTATCAATCCCTTCAACACTCCAATGGAATTCAGAAGTCTTTCTCATTGTACTTTCAAAACTTTAATCTCTTCCCATTGTGCTTTCAAGATTTTAATCTCTACATCCATATATTTTATCCAGCTTCGAAGATTTTCTAGTTGTCTGTATAATTCATAATCTCCAAGACTCCCAATATAAGAATAGCACCACTCAAAAAAAGAACAAGATGGGTTTCCTGATGCTTTAGTCTTCACTATAATGATACTTATCAGTAACCATGAGAAACAAAATAAAAAAATAATAATAACAATAAATGTGTATTACTATTTAATATACTTATCAATTTTTTTGCACAAAAATAATACAATTGATCAAGGTTTTTTTCGGATTCAGATGCCCATATCATTACTCTTTTTCCATACTTGCATTCTACATTAAAATACATTAACTCCCAAAAGTTGGTGTTAAAAGATGATTCCACGTCCATAGACTTTTTGGTTATTAAGTATAGGAAACAAATGACAACATAATCTAAATAGGGTTATATTATGAAAATATGGTAAGAAGATTATCACAAACATCCATACACATCACAATCACCACCATACATGCCACAAATAACCACCACCTCCACCACCACAAACAACTATTACCACCATCACAAACATTCAATCACTATAACGATATAACCACCATATACACCGTAAGTATCAACCATTTACAATCATAATTAACAACAAAAAAATAAAAACAAATAACATATAAGACATCATGTCACTATAGCAAAACAAATTTTAAAATTGACTAGGAACACTATAAATCCGATTGTGCGCACCAAGGTTTAGGGAAAACCCTTAGGCTCTAGTTGATAGGAGCCAATCCATGTTCTTGAATGAGTATATCGATAAGAAGTCAATCCCCAATTCATCGATTAGGGCTTCAAAGCCCCAATCGATAGACTCATTCAAGTGCTGACTATCATCATCAATTAGACTTAAAATGTATTGTATGTACGGATTTTAGCCCAATACAATTCATTGTAGAACAATCCAATTCATCAATTAGACCTAAAAACCCTAACTGATGGCTTTATCTAAGTAGGGACTTTCAAAACTAATTAAGCCTTACAATAAACTCTTTATCGATTAGGGCTTGAAGGAGCCCTAAAATCGAGCCATAAAACCTCCAATCATGTAAAAAAAAATGAAATAAAGGAAAAAAATAGGTTCATACTCACATTTTCTGATGGATATAGAGAGAGAGTGGTCGCCAGCAACATTGTTGAGAGAGAAAGAGTGGTCGTCGCTCGTCGGGGCAAAAGGAGGGAGTCGTCATTGGACAAAGGGAGGCGCCAACGACACTATATTGTGTGATAGAGGCATTGACAATACTATTGAGAATGATATGGTCATCAGTCGTCATGCAAAGGAAGGGGAGTTGTCGTTGTACCTCGGGCAAAGAAATGGAAGTGCCAACGACAAAGGGAGGCGCCGACAACACTATTGAGAGAGAGTGGTCGTCAGTCTTCAAAAAGGGAGGGAGGAGGAATAAGGGCAGGATGAGGGTTTTACTTCATAAAGGTAATTTTAGGTTTTCAAAAACTATTGTTTTATTTATTTAAAAAAAACGGTTTAAAATAATGGGTATTGTGGTAAAATCACACCTAGGCTAAATTTTGTAACCAAAATATTTCTAACAAGGGGTTTTTATAATTAATGATAGTTGAGGGGGAGGACTGTATATTGTCAGATAATCCAGGAGGTCATTATGTAATTTACCTAAAAAAGAAATAGATAAAGAAGAGAAATCACTTAGGTTCCAAGGCTTCTCACCAAATGAACCACAAGATCTTGGCTTCTCAACAAGGTAAAATCTTGAAACCCAAGGCTTCTCACTAAGGCTTTCCCTTCTCAAAAAAAGAGAGGCTACCATCAGCTTCAAAAAGTGTTCTTTATTCTTTCTTCATTAATAAAATTATGGGTTATAAGGATATATATAGACTTTACATTCCAAGCTTTCCAAATCCAAATCTAAAAATATAACTCTAAGAAAAACTAAATCTTGTCACAAAGTGATTACCCTGCCAGTGTTTTGACCATAGCTTTTCCAAATCACATCGGATTCTCAAGATCTTGGTCCCATTGAAAAAGTAACTAAATACCCTTTTAAATGGCACTAAAATCAGCCTAAACGAGCTAAACATGTAAGTTTTGACCTTCCAAAATAGGGCCTAAAAAAAGTTACGGATATAGTTCTTTCACTTTCTTTAAAATTAAATTAAACCTAGTTTATTTGGAGATAAATAAAAACTCGTAAACTAACAAACAAGAAACTAACCTAGATTAATCTAAAATTGACAAAATAAAAAAATTGCTATACAAAAATGCTAGACTCAAAAATTCCCAAAATACCCCTGCATTAACCCATCAAATCTTAACTCCTTGTCCAATACATGGAGTGGTACAAGGTGTTCATTAGTGCATAGTCTTAAGTCCATCAATTTACAAATGAATTCCATCCAGCCAAGTTTAGATTCCATAAATGCTTAGTTGGAGGCTCTTTTGTGGTGGCACATACAAGAGCCTCTTCACAATGTCCGCATCATTCTCCCGGGATGGGGTGAAATCACGAATTTAGTAGTGTCCAAACTCTATCACAACTTATTGTGGATGATCGTTCCAAAGTCCATAATAGAGGTGACGGATGTGGTGGACCTAAAATTAAAGTCTTGCATGAACCATCGGTTGATGTATATAGGGGTACAGTACTTGTAAGCGTATACTAGTACTTGGGTATTTGAGGGCATACTTGTAATATTCCCTTCTAAATTGTAATCCCTTGATGAATAACATAAACACACGTATGAGAGTAGAAAATACTCTCTCATACGATTCCTTCTCTTCTCCTTCTTCTTTCTTTTTCTTCTCTCCTTACAAACCCTAATCACCTAAATCTACTCCATCTCGTTTAGGTCTCTTTTTGGTCTTGGCTCTCAACAAAACTTTATCCCACTTTGTGAAGTCTTGGCCTTGGACTTAGGATCAAATAGTGAAGATGTTGGAACACTTTTCTGGCTCTTAGTGTTTGACTTTTGATTTGCAACTTGAGATGATTGAGGAGGAAGATCATTGACTAATGTTGGGACGCAACCATCCTCTCGTGTTCAGCATTGTACTTTTCTCGCATAGTCTCGAATCATTCAAATTGTTTCCGCAAAGCACTAAACTGAGCACTCATACCATTTTTTCTTTTTTTGATAATTAACAGAACTTTATTATGGAGAGGAAAAAAATAAAATATAACAGGGGGGAAAGCCGTACTTTACGGCTCCTTCAAGACCTAATCGATAAAGATTTTATTGTAAAGCTTGATTAGTTTTGAAAATCCCTACCTAGACAAACCCATCAGTTAGGGTTTTTAAGCCTAATTGATGAATTGGATTGGACTAAAATCCCTACATACAATACATTTTAAGCTTAATTGATAATGACAACCAACACTTGAATGAGTCTATCGAATGGGGCTTTGAATCTTTAATCGATGAATAGGGGATTGGTTGCTTATGATAGACTCATTCAAGAACATAGATTGCCTGGAGTCTAAGGGTTTGCCTTGGGTTAACCCTAAACCCAGTTGAGCACAATCAGGTTTATAGTATTCTCAAACAATTTTAAAATCAATTTTGTTATAGTGATGTGATGTCTATCTATATATATGATTGTAAATGGTTGATGTTTATGGTGTGTATGGTGGTTATGATGACTGAATGTTTGTAGTGGTGGTGGTGTGTTATGATGGTTGACTCGTGATGGTGGTGGTTATTTGTGGTGGACTTATTTACCTCTCAAAAAAAAAAAAAAAAAAAAAAAAAAAAAAAAAAAAAACAGAAATGTCTATGAACGTGGAATCATCTTCTAGCACCAACTTTCGTGAATCAAAATATTCCAATGTAACATGCAAGTGTGGAAAAAGAGCAGTGATACAGGCATCTGAATCCGAAAAAAACCTTAATCGATTGTATTATTTTTACACAAAAAATTGGTAAGTATATTCAATAGTAATACACAGTTATTGTTATTTATTTATTTATTTTGGTTCTCATGGTTGTTGATAAGTATCATTATGGTGAAGACGAAATCACCAGGAAACCCACCTTGTTCTTTTTTTCAGTGGTGCTATCCTTATAGTAAGGGTCTTGAAGTTTCTAAATTATACATACAATTAGAAGATCTTCAAAACTGGATAAAAGATATGGATGTAGAGATTAAAATCTTGAAAGCACAAGAAGAAGAATAGCTACAGAATTCCATTAGAGTCTTGAAGGAATTGACAATTATGACTTTGTTTTCTTTTTCTTTTTGCATATTTCTTTGAAAAATCATTGTAGTGGTACTTGTAATTTTTAATACTAGTGATCATTAAATTGTTTTGATGATATAGGTGGATGATCCACCTATTGGTAGAAACAACTTTTAAGTATTTTATTGATGATATTTGATGTGAATATGGTAGATTGATGTATATGGTTTATATGTGTTGATGATGTTGGTACCAAGACAAATGTTTTAGGTTGATGTTGGTACCAAACAAAGTGTTTTAGGTTGATGAATATCATCCACTTGTTAGTACCAACATAGGTTTTCTAGGTTGATTTACGCGGTTGATGATAAGTGGATGTTTCAACAGGTTTATATAGTTAATTATAGTGTGGTTGTATGTTTGCACAAGTGGTTGACATTTAGGATCTTCCAACAAATTTATAGTGGTTGACATTTATGATGTTCCAACAAGTTTATAGTTTTATAGTGTGGTTGTATGTTTGCAGTAGTGTTTATGTGGTTGATGGAATGTTCTAACAGGTTTTGAAATCAATAGTGTTGATGTTTGTTTGCACAGGTGTTCATATATGTTTGACGAAGATTTTGTTTGCATATATGTTTGTTTTCACAGGTGTTGATTTATATGTTTGCACAAATTTTGTTTGCACAGGTGTTGATATATGTTTACATAAATGTTGTTTGCACGGGTTCATATTTGACATATGTCTACAAAAGTCTATATCATCAAATCATGAATCAAGGGCTTCACAGTCTAATCAAACCGTTTGATGTGTATCAAGGTCTTAATCAGTCCATTTAGATTGTTTGATGTGTTATAGGGTCTTAATCAATCCACTCCGACCATTTGATGCTTATCAAGGCATAATCAATAAATCAGACCATTTGATATGTATCAGGGTCTTAATCACTCTAATTAGACTGTTTGATGCGTTACAGGATCTTAATTAGTCAAATTAGACCGTTTGAAGTGTATTAGGGTCTTAATCACTCTAATAAGATTGTTTGATGCGTATCGGGATCTTAATTAGCCTAATCGGACCGTTTGATGCGTTACTTAGTTTGAATCAATTTAATCTCACCGTTTGATGAGTATCGAGATATTAATCAATCCAAACGGACCGTTGGATGTGTATGGAGGTCTTACTCAGCCTAATTGGGCCGATGATGAATATTGGGGTCCTAATCAGTCCAATCAGACCATTGGATATGTATTATAGTCTTAATTAGTCTAATTGGATCATTGGATGAGTGTTGGGTTTTAATCAGTTAATCGGACTGTTTGATGAAAATCACGCTCTCAATCACATTAATGAGACCATTTGATTAATAAAGTGGTTTTAATCTGACGATTGGTCACTTAGATCATAATTTGAATGGTCTTGATTGGGTTTGGTATGTACTCATTTTTAGACCATTGGATAGGAATATTCTGAAAGATAGCACAGTTCTATAAGCTTTATAGGCATAAGGGTATTTTCATCTTTCTATGGGTCAAGAGAACTTTTCTCATGGTAAAACACTCTCATGTGCCGTGAGGGTAGTATTAGGTTTTAGAAAAAACTTTTGGTCATGTGATTCCTTTAACAGTCAACAACGAACAACTGATAGTACGGTGTTTTTTGAAATCAATAGTGTGAGTCAAAGGGGATTCATGGTATTATTGATAGTTGAGGGGGGAATTTGTATATTGTCAAATAGTCCAAGGGGTCACATATGTAATTTACCCATTCATTAATTCATCATTGTCTACCACATTACAATCAACCAAGCTTCTTTAAACAGGCTTAAAACGCTCTCTATTTATCGAAAAAAAACTCTCTCTCTCTCTCTCTCTCTCTCTCTCTCTCTCTCTCTCTATATATATATATATATATATATATATATATATA
>JAOXJP010021992.1:0-17244 GCA_025762735.1 Platanus orientalis | reverse complement strand
TTCAAAAGAATTTAAAAATAAAATTATTTTGTTTTCCAAACATAGATGTCCAGTCACATCTTTAAAAAGGCTGGTGGTGACTCCAAACCATTGTGGGTTAAGCCCATGATGAGTGGATCACTTTTCTAAGAGGTCCACCCGTTGTGCGAAAATCGAGGCCCACAATGACTATCTTCTTTGGTTATAAAAATTTGATTATAATAGGAGTGACCATCCATAAAGGAAAGTTTCTTATGCCGAGACGCTACATCAACTAACAATTCGACAACTAGCATATGATACTCATCCTTTGGTGTAGCCATGTTTAAATTTTGGAAATCAACACATATTCTAAGCTTTACATTCTTTTTCATAACTGAAACAATATTTGACAAACATTTTAAATACCTGAGAAGATGGATGAACCCCGCCTGAAGAAGCTTTTGATTTCTTCCTTGATTTTCTTTGTTACTTCTTAGGACATCCTCCGGGGTGGCTGTTTAAACGGTTGAAATCTGTCCTTAATAGGTAGTCTATGCCCCACTAGCCTCCTATCGAGGCCAAGCATCTCTTCATAACTTCAAGCAAAGCAATCTAAAAATCATGTTAATAAATTGATCATTTTTTCCTAATAGGCTGAATCAAGCAAACCACTGATATATACTAGCTGATGAACTTGTTCTGATCCAAGGTTAACCTCTTTAAGAGGGTCTTGAATGTCGGCGGTAACATCATCCATCTTTACTGGAGCCAAAACCAAATCATCAAGTTGAATCTTCGGACCTTGAGAGGAATCCTATTCTTCTTTTAATACACATTTAACAATACTTACGTCATGACTTCCCTGAATTTCAGCCATGTAGGCCAAAATTTTGATGACAACTTGACTTATGGCTGTCTTCTATTTTGCTTTTTGGTTGTCAATCATCAAAATCTCCCCCCAGCAGATTCAAGAATGGCTCTTCATTAACCACTTCCTACTCTAGAGAAGCATATTCCCCCTTTATTTCTACTTGAATGGTTCTGAATCTACCATCATAAAACATGGCATCGAACATGTTCGTCTCGGCCGTAGATGGTTTTTTGTTAGTCTATACCTTTTCTATGTTGTCCCCATTCCAAAACATCAAGAACTAGTGTAAGGAAGATGTTACACACCAGTTGGTATGAATCCAATCTCTCCCTAACAAGACATTATAGTTTGATTTGGATTCGACTTCAAAGAAAGTGGTTATGGTGGTCTTTTTCCCTACCATTAATTCTACGAGTAAAATGCCCTTAGCGGCTTTGATATCCCCCACAAAACTACTCACTGATATTTCTGTCAGTGTGAGGTCATGATCAATTTTCCCGAGGACTTTCATCATCCTATACGGGAGTATATTCAGAGCGGCCCCATTATCTACCAGTGCTCTTCTAATAGGGCATCCATTCATATGGACAGTAACGTACAGGGGACGCAAGTGTTGGGTTATTTTTATGGTTGGTTTTTCAAAACTAATCCTCTCCAGCCTGATTTTCTCAGCTGAAAATGTAACCAGTGAAGCTTCTAGAATCTTTTCTCCATCTCAAGCCTTATTGATTGCAGAGACTACCCCCAGGCATCCCTCACATCACCTTCCATTTGTTGCGGCTGTCCAGGCCGAGCTTGGAAAATTCTTGGAAGTGTATACACTACATTACAGTCTATAATGATTGCTAAAAAGTCTCCAAACTGGAGTACTTGAAAAAAACTTGTATTCCATACCTTCGACCATGTCTTCTGTTTCCCCCATGGCCGGTGTGTTAGTTTGTTTCTCTAAATTTTATAACAGTTCTTCAACTATTTCCTCCTTTTTATGTCGTCGGTCATTATATCTTTAAACCGATCAACTTCTTTTGCTTTATTTTGCATACCCTTAATTTCAATTTCGGAAATGCGAGCCCTCAGGGCCTTTTCCTCATCTTGTTTTACAAAAGTCTTTTAGCCAACGCCCTTTGCCTTTACAATCTTCTCCTTTGAGTTTTTGAGAGAGGCACGAGAAATTTAGGGTGCTGGATTTGTGACCACTGGTCAATAGGTCATTTTGGTGGAACTACAATCCTTGGTTTACTGGTGGGTAGATTGTTTCTTCCAAGATGAAAGCGTGCATTTCTCCACACAGGGATTAGATGGTTATAGTGGCGATGAAGTTTAGAAGATTGCCCCCCAGGGCATCACCTTCTTCCCTATTTAAGCCAAAAATGTTGACCCTCACCCCCTTTGGTCTGAAACTCCGTCCTAATATAGCGTTGGTTAGGTTGAGACCCATATTTAGAATAAAATGACTCATTTCTTGGTCTTATTTTGGCTGAACATGTTTGACATAAGATGGACTGTTTGCCATGAGCCTCCATTTCTAGTTTGCTACCTACGTTTTAAACTTCAGCCGAAGATCTGACTGATGTTTGGCCTAAATCAACCTTAATTTTTGGCCTTCCATTAATGACACACTGCTTTCCCAATTCTACTAACACAATGTTGGTAGAGGCCTTAGGAAAATGGTTCTCTTCAATGCCCATTTTTTCTTTTCCCTTCTCTAGGAATTTTATTTGGCATTTATCAATTTTTTCTTGGATAATGTTTCTGAAAAATACATAATTGGCCATGGAATGGGTTCTTGATCCATGCCATTTGCAGTATTCTCCTCTCTTCAATGTATTACCACCATGATACATTTTCCAAGGGGCAATTGTTGAAACAAAAAATGCAGCGACTAATCCGCAATTGTGTTTATAATCAGTCATGCACAATTGCAAAGTCACCCATACCACTCAGTTGTGCAACTACCATATTCAGTTGCCCACAAGAATAGTCACCGCCACATGGTAGGGTGCACGACTTATACATCCAGTCACTTCAGTCGTGCATGGATAGATAGTCACGCACAAGAAAGTTTGTGGTCGTGCACCACGAAAATAGGAATTGGAATCTAACTCCAACTTTACCAATGGAGATTGTTTTGCATAGATACGACATCAACAAACTCCTTGGACATCCAAAAGTCTAATAAAAGTACAAACTCGCACCACAGAAGCCCCAATATGTATAGATTTATGAAACAATACATTCTCACACCAAGGAGGACTTATCATGCAATAAGGAGTTGTTTTCCACAAGGATTCCAACTCATCCCATGTATCTATATAAACTAGCAAGGAGCTCGAAATCAGTACTCTTTGCATTTTGGTATTGCTACTCTCAAAGCTCTCAAGTTCAAGAGAAGTGGAATCACTTCATCTTCTTTAAGTCTGTTATAACAATAAGCATCACTCTTCTAGAAGGCTGCAAGTCCATCAAACCTTTGCAACATTCTTTTAAGAAGACATCATAAAAGCTTGTACCTTGAAAATGTCTATGGCTAGGTAAGATTAAGTGTAAAACTTAGTTTTGTTCTTGAAGCAAGTCTAGTAAATTTAAAGAGTCAAAGTTTCATTTATTTTATCTCTCTTTTTTTTTTTATTATTTCATGTTTATGCAACTTTTCCTTATTTTGCAATTTGTGTAACTAGAAGTTAATTAAAGGTTTGCTGTCTATAAACAGTCGTAATTAACAAGTTCTTTTAAAAGAGCTTGGAATAATTTTCCCCACATAAAAAATAATAAACCAACCCTATAAAGGTTGGGTAATTTGGATATCAAATTTCTATTGTTCAAGAGCAACCAAATTTGGTGTTATAGGTACAATTCCAAATTCACACAAAAGTGCATTAATCTCATTTGAATACCCTCCATGAAATCATGCATCCATCATTGGCCCAATAATTACATGTGATCTAAGGTCGGATCCAACAGAAAAAAGGTCCTTCCTAGGTCTATTTGTACACTGCAAGATGTCCACGATCCCACTTTGGTGTATGGGATTATATGTACTGGTTATCTTCTCTTGTTACTCCATTGGTAATCCTTGTTGGCCTCACTTCATATTGGATGCTTTCCCATCTGGAGGAGGAGCTAAGAGACTATAGGCATGACGATGTGAGGATTAACATTTCTGGACATCTTATGTACAAAGGTCAAATCCATGCTAATGGTTAATATCAAAGATAAATATTGTCTTTTTTGTTCAACTCATAGTGGTCCCCTCAAACTATAGATTCTTTAATTGTGTTATGGCAATTCTACACCAATTGAACATGTGTTAGTCACATGGGGAGTTATGAGAGAGTTGTAGATAACTTTTTTGTCACCTTGTACACATCTGTTGATGCAAGGGCATCATTTGTCAAATCCAGGGGC
The DNA here is from genome assembly GCA_025762735.1 of Platanus orientalis. NCBI lineage: Eukaryota > Viridiplantae > Streptophyta > Magnoliopsida > Proteales > Platanaceae > Platanus > Platanus orientalis. Next base: position 13,007 of record JAOXJP010021992.1, on the reverse strand, counting down.
AAAGGTGTGGAAGAAGCTCCAATAAGTCAAGCCTTGAAGACCAAGAATCAAGCTAGGCTCCAACTTCCGAGAAGGTAAAAACATGCATATAGCTTCATAGAGATCATGTAGTATGACCCTAGGCATGTCCACACACATGGTTGAATGCCCTAAATTGATCCAAAGTGGATATGGACCTTCCCAAGATGCACATAGCAGTGATTTTACAGAATTCACTGTGTGTGACCGATCACAAACCCCATGATCGATCACAATGTAGATTTCACTATTCGTGATCGATCACAAAGCCCATGATCGATCACATTAAAGTTTTTGACCTCCCAAGGACTAGGTCCCTTCTCCATGATCGATCACAACATAGGTCCTAATAGACTTGTGATCGATCACAAAGTCCATGATCGATCACGGTGTGGTTGTGACTTAAAGTGGGGCCCACACCACTTGACACCCCTGAGCATGATTTGGGGGTCACAAAAAAATGACCCCATGATCGATCACAAACCTCATGATAGATCATGGATCTAGCTTTTATGGAGTCCGCCAAAACTCCGTTTTAAATGTATGGCCGATTTCTCTTACCTGTTTGAAAAGATTTCAATTCAAAGATTGTGAGCCTTTTTCTACCTCTATAAAAGGAAATGTTTTCCATTAGGGAAAGACATTCTTCAATCATTCAAGAGAGTGTTATTTGTTTTACTAAAAAGAGCCTCCAATGGTGAGAAACCCTATTCCTCCATTGCTTGAGCTCCAAGCTTGAAAGTTCATCAAGAAAATATCTCTTGGTTCCCTCTCAGCTCATATTAGCTAGCATCTACTTGAGAAGTGTGGTTTGCGTTATCCCTTGAGGAAACCCTCTTTCTAGTTGACTAGCTTGAGAAGCTTTAATATCATAGCTTGAAGAAGAAGTGGGTGTATAAGGCACACAAGCTCAACAAGGAGCACTCCCACATGTGGTAAGAACAACAACATCAACCAACTTAGTAGTACTACTTGCTATTCATTTTGCATTCGTTTGTATTTCCATTCATCATCCATTGATTTGCTTTCACCAAAGACACAAGAAGCTTTACTACCTTCACCAGAGACACCAGAAGTAGTGCACACTCGCCGGAGATACCGAGTGTTGTTTGAGTAGCTTGCTTGTAAGCAAGTAGTAAGGTTTTATATGTTAACCTAGGTTGTATGTGACAATCTAAATGAAATATACTTAAGCTCATAGTGAGCCTTAGAAGAGTGGACGTAGGCCTTAGTGCCAAACCACTATAAATCTTGTGTTGTGGATTAAGTGTGTGATTGCTTGTCTCTCTTATTTGTGCTCATATATCTCATTGCTTGCTACATGTTTGTTTAAATGCTTAAGTAAACACCTTGATGCACAGACTCACTTAAGAAGATTAAAATCAATCTCAACATTGACAAGAAAGGGTAGAATAAATTTAATATCCTATTCACCTCCACTCTAGGATAACATTAAAGACATTTCAACATCAAAAGCATGGGGATTTTAAATGCCCTCCAACTTGCCTAATTTTGGATGGACTCTTTTGATGGACTTTCCTAAATAATGATTTTCTAATAAAAGTGACTCTCTTTTTTTTTCATAGTCCAAGTGAACTATCCATATCCCACCCTAAATGATGACAGTTAAATGGTAGGCAATTTGGCTTAGGTGTGATTAAAATCTTGTTAATCAAACAAGACTATTTGTTGAACTTATTGAGCCCTTTGAATTTATCTTGATTTTACTTAAAAACGTTGTTAGAAGAATATGAGTGAAGGGTTAATACCTTATTTGATCTTTTTGGTTGAGTTTCAATTAGCTACAATAGAAAATGAAGTCAAGTCTTTGATTGAAAAGCTTTAAATCTTTGATGTTACAAGTATCATCCAGTCTAATAATTAATTAATCCCATCCAGAATTAAGTCCATCTAGTTGGATATTAAATAAATATGGAGTTGATTGCAAAGTTTGATCTCCACCAAGTCCAATCATTAAATTTATAAGTTATTCATTATATATTTCCTGCACTAATGGTTTTGGATCAATAGTCCAATTAACAATTTTAAAGTACACAACGAGAAGATTTACCTTGTTTAAATTGTTATTTGATGAGGTGTTTTTATCTATATATTTTCTTTTTCTCATCACATATATATGAACAATAATTAGCCCATAAATGTTCATTTTGTTCGATTTGTTGATCATGGTTGGATCCATTGACAATCACCATTTATGATATGTTTTAGGATTTAGATTATTACTATATTTAGTAGCTTGCATAAATAGCTATTTAATATATTTGCTTAAGTTAAACACTAGTTGTTTAAGATATTTAATATTTTTAATTATATATTTAAGTTTTCTCTTAGCATGGAAGTAAGAAAAAAAAATGCAGTTGCACTCTAAGAGCTTTAAGAGGTGCAGTTACCTAAAATCAACTCTAAGTCTCCTACCTCTCCCTCTCTTCTTCTTCTTCTTTCAATTGCTTTTATGTTGTTGTAGGCTGTACAAATGAGACCCTAGAAACTATGGTGTAGGACTTCTGTAAGGTAATAAGCAAAGGATATTCCATTTCATGGGGTGTGGTTGTGTGTAACATGTGAAAGTACCTTGCTCAAAATGAGAATGGAAGAGTATAAGAGATGGAATCAGGCATAACCCCACTAAGATTAGCTTAGTTTTTTGATAGTTGGTTTTGGGTGGGGCATTAACTTGAAAATAAACTTGAGGAGCTTAGCTGAAGCATAACCTATTGTATATCAATAAGAGATACTGAATCCACAACCATACTATTGCTTGAACCCGATCCAACCTAACTATGAGTTTGGTTATGATTTCTCAGACATTATTCAAAGAAGTCCAACCCAAGCCAACATAAAGTCAAATTAGTAACTCAGGTTCAAGTAGAGCTTAATTCAAGTTGGCGCATATCAGTTTAGAATTTAATCACCCAAAAATAGCTAAATTTAGGAAAAATCCAATTGTCTACAATATTTTAGTAAACAAATGTGCGTATTGAGAATATTGATCTTTGGTGGTTAAGAAGATCAATCTTGTGATGTTGGAGGGGAATAAATAGAAGGCTTAGGTGGCCTTTGTAGGGCTTCAATTCTTCCTTCTAACATCTCCACCACTCTAGTCATTGAAGGTCGATCTGAAGGATATGTCTGTATGCACCAAAAACCTACTAAGACCATTTTATGTGCAATGTCTTCCTCATAAACATCTTCAAAAGCTCTAATTCAGTAACTCCAAGTTGTTTGCTATGTTCATAAATCCATAATGGAAAATAAATTTTGCTAGTATTGTCTATTCTTGCATTGACATTCCTTCTTCCTCCAACCATCTCTAGCACCATCATCCCGTAGCTATAAACATCGGACTTGTAAGATACCCTTCCAAAGTTCAGGCAACATAATTCAGGAGCAATATAACCAATGGTTCCTCTTGGCCCAACCGTTGATATAACACTATCTTTTCTTGTGCATAATTTAGCTAATCTGAAAAAAGAGATCTTGGGACAAAATTCCTGGTTTAGCAGAATGTTTTGGGGCTTTATGTTAAAATGTAAAATGCGCATGGTACAACCACGGTGTAAGTACTTAAGTCCTCTGGCAATCCCAAGGGAAATTTGGTAAAGGTTTTTCCACCCCAAGGGATTTGTTTTTGGTCTCTCAGCGTAGAACCTCTCAAGAGATCCATTAGGCATGAATTCATAGATAAGAGTTCTTTTTGACTCTTCAGAGCAGAAACTGTTAGCACATATTTGAAATCCGTCAGTCAGAAGAAGACACATGGAGTTAAATGACAACAAGAAGGCAATTACAAAAATAAGCCATGTTGGGTAGAAGACAAAGCGAAAAGGGGGCCCCACCAATATCACACTAAGAGATGCATGACCCAGTCAGCAAGCGAGTTGGCCCACAATTTAAATTGAAAAACGGTTAGATAATGAACATGGAGGAGAAACTGTGGCATCATAGACATACCTTTATAAATGGGGGAAAAACAATGAGCAAAGGACACAACTCAATCATTATCAACAAATTACATATTTTATCAATAGTCGTAGCTTTAGATTAATAGTAGTAGTAGTAGTTCATTATTGAAGTGATTCGAACCCCTTGTCTTAGGTGATTCTTCTACACTGCAGAACCAGATTCAACGAAACTCTTCCAGGAGAAGGGCATTGGCTAATCTGTCTCATTCGTAGAACTAGATTCAACGAAGCTCTTCTAGAGAGAAGGGCATCAGCTAATTTGACTTGTTTGCGAAACCATATTCAACGAGGTGATTCTAAGAGAAAGAGTATCAGCTAATCTATTTTGTTCAAAGGATCAGATTCAATGAGGTCTTCCCATTTCAAAAGGACAAAAAACGACTAATTTGTCGTTTGAAGGTATCTTTGTAATCAACATTGTACTTTATACTTTTAATTCAGTAAATTCTTCTTTATACTATTAGTATCAAGTGTCATTATCTGTTGTAAAAGTCCTCAGTATAGAGGCATTACCGAACCCGAGACCCTTTTGATAATCTAAATTGGAAAGACCCATACATGTGTCGATTTTAGAATAAAAGAATTTTTGTTGACCACCAACAAATTGGCAACCACAGTGGGAGGTTTTGATTAGTATTTATTTTATGTTCGAAGCCACAGATGGCACCTCGAAGAGACAAATGACCCATCAATTCGAATGGTGATGAGACACGTGAGTTGTCTCACAATATCGAAAACAAACTTGATGACCTTATCGAGAGAATGGAAAAAGAATTCTAAATGATGCTAGGCATCTTGGGAGATGTCCTACTAAAGGTACTCTAACCTTTGGTAGAGAACATTCGAGCCAGCCAAAACCTAGGCACTAGGGACAGAGGAATGACTGACAGAACAAACATCCTAAAATCCTTAAATAAACCTAGGGGGAACGAGAGACATCTAAAATCCTTAAAGAACCTCGAGTTGAGGTTTTCCCTGAGCCAGCCTAGTAGGAGCCAGTCTAAGTGTTTGCAAGAGGACTAGGACAGGGGAATCAAGGCCCTATGGGTTATCACTCAGGGCCAAATGTTCCACTAGAGCCCGAAGGGATCGAGATACATGAAAACCTAGTATTTTAACCCATTGGACCATCTCAATAAGAGCAATAGGGGTCCTGGAACAAGGGGCACGACCAATATAATGGTCAAACTAGGTACAGTCCCAACACCTAGTGACCTTATCAGAATGATCAATTTGGGTATAATGCCAATTCACACTGGCACTCAGGTCTAGGACCTCCGCCTCCTAGAAGGCAAGACCCACCCAACTACTAGGGAAATCAATCCCATTGGCAGAATGCAAATGGATATGGATATGGCAGGATAAACTGGCCATATAACAGAAGGCAGGACTTACCAAAATATTGGGAAAATCCTACCCCTAATGACGAGGAATTCACTGGTATGGGCACGGGATGCCATGCTCAACCTTTGCATTACCAAAGGGCCTACCTAGGCCCATGGCAACCATATGGTGAGGTTCCATAGGTATATGCCCAGAACCCTCGAGAATAAGTTATGGGAGTTCTCGAGGAATTGTATGGACCTGGCCTTCGATGGGCTGCATGTCCAACATATAGAAAACCTTACCCAGAGTAAATCGACAGGGGTTATGAATTCCCTCGAGGGTATAAAATATCCGATTTCGCTACCTTTCTAGAGAGGATAACAAAACAGCTATGAAACACATTAGCCGATTCACCACACAATGAGGTTGTTCTCCAATTCCTTAACATGGCAAGCTTTTACCTGTTACATCAACCTCCCACCGAACTCGATACGAAGTTGGGAAGAAATAGAAGATAAATTCTAATCTCACTTCACTTGAGCAGATATCAGGGTATCTATGGCAGACTTGCCTAGGCTAAAACAACAACCAGGAGAAATGGTGAAACAATTCATTATGAGATTCAAATGGGCTAAGGCAAAGTGCCTAAGTTGATTACTTGAGGTTGAGTTTGTAAAACTCGCCCACGATGGAATCGACTTTGAGCTTAGGAAAAAATATGAGGAAATGACATTTTCTGACTTATTTGAGTTATCAGAAAGGGCTACTTGTTATGAGAGCATTCTCTAAGAGGAGAATCAATGACGTAATTCGTTATACGGGACATACTATCAAGACTCTAACTATGTGGTCGACCTAGCAGAATTTGTAGGAAACAAACCTTTCATATGTAACGCTTTGGCCAGAAAGGATAGCCAAGCATAAGAATCAAACAAGCCATTAATAGCAACAAAACCTACTCCTTTCACCTAACCAAACCTGACCAAATATTCAATCTGTTGCTCGATGCTAAGTAGATTAAATTGGTTGGAAAAATAAAATTCCCACACACGAAGAGCTATATGCAAAGGACTATTACAAATGGCATAATTCCTTTACACACCCGACTAACAAGTGTGTAGTATTTCGAAATGTCATCCGAGAAAGAATTAACAAAAAGTTACTTCGATTTCCTGACAAAATCGAGGCTATGGAAGTAGATACCAACCCCTTTCCAAAGCTAGTGGATGTCGATATGATAACCATAGATTGGACACGGACGAGGGAACAAGAAAGTATAAAAAAGTGAACAAGGATGCTGGTCTCACTAAAGTTGTACATTTTGCAAGACTACGATCGAGGCCTTCAATTGAGAGGAGACCTCAAAATATGATCAAACGCGGGAAAACACCACTGGAGTACTCCAATATAAAGACATGGGAGTCACAACTCAACAGCAAAGATGATAGGAAATATTTGGTCGAGGAGGATGACTTCTTCTTTTGTGATAGATGTAGAAAAATAATGGTTAATCTTATGGCCATGGCTGTAAAAAGGGAGGTAGAAGTCCCCACACTAGCAGAACCTGCTCAGAAGAAAAAGGCATACCCAAATTCAAGAGGTTCTTTTCAGACCCCTCGCGCTAGAGACTAGTGGCCCAACAAATGGGCAAGAGAAAGGGACTAATATGTTAACATACCTTGGTTGGGGAACGTGCCACTTTGAGAAGCACCACAGGCCTCGAGGATAGTTAAACTGCCTCCAAGAGAGGTTGATAAATGGGTAAAAGTGATTGTGCCTGCTAACAGGAAACATGCTTGAAGCCTCCCAATATACAAGTACGGGTATAACCCTAATTTTCCTTTAATGACGAGGACTCAGAAAAGGAGATGGCTGAGGCAATAGGCCTTAACTCGATAAGGAAACATGAACCAGGTTCCAAGTTGAGAATCAAGATTGCAATAAGAAGGATAGGGAGGAGCTATCCAGGGCCAGATGGTTAAATATACCTAGCTTGACTGCTAATTTAACACGTCATCTGATGACGAATGGAGCAGAAGAGAACACAAAAAATTGGAAAGGGGATGCTATCCCATACTTAATGTCAATGACAATTAGGAGCCCAAGCCTATATGTGTGCTTATTGATCAAAAACTAAGAAAAGCCAAGAAAACTCACCAAGATAAGTTGTAAGACACCTCGACAACAATCCAGACTAAAGGAGGAAAATAACTGCATCAACAGCATATGACCTGGGCAGACATGGCAGAATTGCCATTGGACGAGGATGACTTTGGTGATTTTGAGAAGGAGGGGCTATTCACAGAGTCCTTCACACCTTTAGAATCAATTACAGACAACCTCCCTGGTGACAAGAGACATATGTTTGATATTCATTTTGCCAGTCATCCTGAGAGGGCAGTCGACTGCAACATGATACTCATGTTGCTCGTCGAGTTTAAAGCCCAGTAAGACCAAGTCTCTGAAGTAGAAAAATAGCTTTGGGACATTATTTCAAAGAAACTTGTGGCCATAGAACTAGAGGACAATACACTAGAGGAAGATGAGCATGAAACAAATATAAAGGAGGATAAAGGTAAGGTTATTTTTGACAAGCCCTCTAGAAACATGACCCAACATTTAAAACCTTTATACATAAAGGTACATATGGAGGGTCGACCTGTAAATTGGGTACTAATCGACAATGGGGTGGCTATAAATATACTCCCCTTATCCATGATGAGACTATCAAAGGTCGATAGCAACCTAGTACCAACAGATGTATCTATCTACGGTTTCTCAGGGAATGCTACCCAAACCAAAGGAGTCCTCCCACTTGAATTACGAGTAGGGAGTCGAACTCACGTGATTGCTTTCTTCGTGGTTGAAACCTCTTTTAATTATAATGCACTATTAGAAAGAGATTGGATACACTCTAATTGGTGTGTCCCATCATCTTTGCATCAACTGTTATTATTTTAGAATGATAGTAACTGTGTACAAGTTGTGTATGCAGATCAAAAACCATTCCTAGCCTTACCAAACAATGTCGAGGCCCATCTTTATGACGACAATGTTAAAATAATCAAGCTGGTCAGACAAGACAGCGAGGAAAAGCCTACTAAGGTTACTATGCAAATAACTTGTGAGGATGAGACCTTGATAAGTCAGGAATTTGAAAAATTGTGCAGAGAACTAGTCAATACTAGTGCAACAATAAGGCTAGAAAAAGTAAGCCCAGAAAACAAAGAAGAATTGAATGATTAGGCTAAACAAAGAGAGAGGGAATGGGCTATACAAATGGCCATGAAAAGACTATCAGGGTACTTGATAGAGAAAAGAGTTGAGATGTATCTTGTCGAGTATAGTACACAAGAGTTACTGTATAAAAATGAAGCTATAGGAGTTGAACAACTAAGAACGGCCCCTGCCAAATTAGATGATTTGAAGGCCAAAGTCCAAGACTATTTGAGAGAAGTGAATTTGGGTACCACAGAGGACCCACAAATAATGTACGTCAGTACTAAGCTTGAGGCATTAGAGTTCGAGAAGATCATGATTGTCCTAAAGCAATACATAGATTGATTTGCTTAGGACTACTCGGAAATGCCTGGACTAGACAGAAGGCTAGTCGGGCATCGACTGCCTACGAAGGATGACTACTTTCCCTTTCAGCAGCCACCTCGATGAATGACCAATGAGGTTATCTTGAAGGTCAAGGAGGAAATTGAAAGGTTGCTGACAGTAGGGTTCATCTGCCCTACCAGGTATGTCAAATGGTAAAAAAGAATGACAAACTGAGAATTTGCATTCACTTTTGAAATCTCAATACTGCCACTCCGAAAGTTGAATATCCCATGCTTGTGGCTGATTTGTTAGTCAATGGGGCAGTAGGACATTGGATATTATTTTTTATAGATGGACATTCTAGTTATAACCATATTTTTATTGATGAAAAAGACATTCATAAAACAACTTTTCGATGTCCAAGGTCAATAGGAATGTTCGAGTGGGTGGTCATGCCCTTTGGCTTGAAAAACACTAGGGCAACATACCAACGGACCATGAATTACATTTTTCATGACATGATTGGAAAATTTATGGAAGTATATATCGATGACATAGTGGTGGAATCTCAGGATTTCGATAACCACCGACTCGATCTAGAAAAGGGATTTCTCAGGATGAGAAAATATCAATTAAAAGAAAACCCTTTGAAATGCACATTTGGTGTAACTGCTAGAAATTTTTTGGGCTTCCTGATGCATTATCGAGGAATCGAGATAGACCAGAACAAAGCTAAGACAATTATTCAGGCCCAACCACCTTCTACAAAGAAGAAAGTACAACGATTTCTTGGGTAAATTAATTTTCTTAGACATTTTATTTCTAATGTGACAGGAAAGACAAAAGTGTTCTCACTTATACTGCGAATGAGGGGGAGCAAAGAATTCGAGTGGAAAGAACAACACCAACAAGCCTTCGAGAAGATCAAAGAATATTTGTCAAATCCACCATTGTTGATGCCGTCGAGAAAAAACAAGCCTTTGAAGTTATACATTTTAGCCACATAAGACTTAATAGCAAGCTTATTGGCTCAAGATAACGAAGAAGGTCACGAACAGTCAGTGTTCTACTTAAGTTGAGTCTTACAGAAGGTCAAATGTAATTATCCTATGATAGAAAAATTATGTCTAATATTGTACTTTACATCAATAAAATTAAGACATTGTCTTTTGTCACATGTTGCGTATATCATGGCTCAAAATGATGTAGTAAAATACATGTTGTCACGACCTATGGTAAAAGATAGAATCGGGAAATGGAGTCTCGCTCTCCTTGAGTTTGATCTTGTCTATGTCTCACAGAAAGCAGTAAAGGGTCAGGCCTTGGCAGATTTTTGGGCTGATCACCCTTACCACCATGTTTAGACAAACAATGAGGACAATTGCATTACCCACTCTCCCTGACAACTGTATTTTGATGGGTCTAAGACTAAGAAAGGATCCAAAGCAGGGATAATAATTGTTTCCCCAAGAAGAACAATAACAAAACTGAACTTTAGATTGGAAAGAGAATTCATCAATAATCATGCTGAATATGAAGCTTTGGTTCAAGGTTTATTTATCCTAAACAACTTAAGAGCAAAGTTCCTCGAAGTCCTTGGGGATTCACAGTTAGTGATAAACCAAGCTTCAAGAGACTATAAATGTATTAGCCTTACTCTGATACCATATAGGGACAAAGTTGAGTAATTGTTAAAGGCATTCGATGATGTCACATTGAAGTTCATACCTCAAAGCCTCATCTAAAGGCTAATTTGATGGCACAAGTTGCTTTAGGATACAAAACGAGTCCTATCTCCCCTTAAGAAAGTAATAACATTGCAAGCCTGCAATTTGGGCGTGGGAATTCAATTTTAGAAGAAGTTCTTAATATCAATGTCATCACTCCCAACAATGGGAAGGAAAAACTGGATGACTAGAAAGAACTAATCATTCAATATCTATAGAACCCCAATCAAGGAGGAAATAATTCTTTGAAACTCAAAGCCAGAGTATATATACTTTGGGGTGAACTTCTAGAGCTTTTAAATGAGGGGTTGATGGTATGTTGCTCAAATGTTTGGGGACTAATGAAGCTAAGCTTGCAATGACAGAAGTCCACAAAGGAATCTGAGGCGCACACCAATCAGACATAGAAATGAGGTGGCTGATCCATTGATATGGCTATTTCTGGATAAGTATTGTACAAGATTGCAACAGATATGCCTAGGGTTGTGAAGCTTGTCAACAACATGGGCCGGTGCCCAGGGTACCAGCAGCTAACCTACATTCTGTCACAAAAGCCTTGGCCATTTAGAGGATGGGCTCTCGACATGATAGGAAAAGTCAGGCCAACCTCGATAAAAAAAATTGTTTCATTTTAGTTGCCATAGACTATTTTACAAAGTGGGTAACGTGTAAGGCATATCGAGACTTTAATGAGAGAGATGTAATGCATTTTATAAAAGAAATGATAGTGCATCGATTTGGAATTCCCCAATCTATTACCGTCGACCAAGGGCATATATTCAATGGAGCTCGAATATGAGAATTCACCCAAGATTATGGGTTCAAAATAGTGAATTCAACTCCATATTATGCCCAGGCAAATGGACAACCAGAAGCAACTAACAAGATTATAAAAAATAACTTGCGCAAGATGGTAGACAACGATGCTTCAAATTGGGACGAATTGCTATCTGATGCTGTCTGGGTGTATCGAATATCAAAAAGATCAAGCACTGGGACTATGCCTTATGCACTGGTGTATGGGCATGATACGGTACTACCATTAGAGATCATCGTGCAGTATTTGAGGGTGGCAAATCAGAATCAACTAAGCCGTATCGAATACCAAGAGGCCAGGATGTCTGAAATGGATGACCTTGGGGAGAAATAGCTTGAGGACCTCAATTCCATTATTTCTTAAAAACAAAAAGTGGTTGAGGTTTATAATAGGAGAGCAAAAACCAAATAATTTCATGAGAAAAAATTGGTATGGAAAGTCATCTTACCGGTTGGGACTAAGGATCCCAAACTATGTAAATGGTCCCCAACATGGGATGGATCATTTATAGTAAGTGAAGCACTAGACGACAATGCCTATAGATTAATGCAGGTTAAGGGACAAGAACATGTACGAAGTATTAATGAAAAATACCTAAAAAAGTATAAGCCCTCGATGTGGGAGAAAAAGTTAACCAATATAAAATATTAGAGGTAACAAAGTTACAAAAAGACCAAAACAAAAGTACAAAATAATTGGTCGAAAAAGTTCAGGAGAAAACATAAGCCAGTAAAGACCACCAGGTGTCGATAACCTGGTCACAATCTTTAAGCTTTGATTCACAAGTCGACAGTTCTCTTCTATGCATGGAATTTCCCTAGAATGAAGAGAATCTTGTTATATCGCCTTCTCGAGCTCCATACTAGAATTCTATAAATTCTCTTTTAACTTTTGGAGATGAGTTTCGACCTTCTCAATTTCAGCAATTTGAGCATTAATGTTGTCCACCAGAGAGAAAACATGTTTGACAGTTGATGATTGTTAGGACAGTAAAACATTGATTTGAGCCTTTAATTCTTGGCCATGGGCCTCTTTGGTATGCCTCAGCAAGAGTTGTTCACGGGGTTCGTTCTGGGAGGAGAGACCTAAGCGAAGACTAACTCGTTGATCCACCAACAAGTAGCCAAGATGTTAGAGCAACAAGTTGTTGGAACTAACAAATGAGGCGTTGATTGTTGGATCCAAAAGTATAGTCGATGACCCAATAGTAAAGTAGGATTGAAGTGTCACCAGAGCCTAATGCAACTGATCTGATGGCAAAGGAGATGGATATGAAGATGAAGAAGACCTCGTGATCCCTACGGCCCTAGAAGTAAAAAAGCTTAGCTCGAGAAAGAAGCTAAGCCAAACGTCCAGAGATCTCTTGGGAAGGTTGGGCCGGAATAGTTGTCGATAATGATTTTGAAGAAAGATGCTCGATAGGAATCTTTGAAGTCTCATTTGTTAGTGCAATGAACAAGGTACTTTCAAAGCCTTTCGATGAAACCATTTATGAAGATTCTGGAATCAGAGGGGTTAGGCTGGCAGATGGTAGATCTAGGTTCATCACCCTAGCTGATGATTTTTCACTAAGAGGAATGTTGTGTTCTC
>JAOXJP010021981.1:0-17244 GCA_025762735.1 Platanus orientalis | reverse complement strand
ATCAATGGCTCTGATCATCATGGTGGCATCTGATTTTCGATCTGAAACTTCAAAGTGATTGATCGGATGGTCATGATTTGCATGGTATGATGGAGGGTTTAGAAATAGATTCTGAAAGTTGTAATTGGTATTTGAAGGTTTTGATGCATGCCCGATCCATTTACGATGTCCGATTGATCATCCAATGTGTACTTTACACAGAATTTGAAAGATTCTAAATCGAGGGTCGAGATTCACCAAAACTCAAAACAATGGATTTTGATGAATGAACACTCTGTTTCAAAGATTTGGGTTGTTCTGAGCACATCTATGTTGTCAGATTGATCATTTAGGGTGTATTTTGATCATATTTTGAAAGATTCTAAATTAAGGGTCAAGATTCATCTAAACATGATATGACAGAATTTGATGATCAAACACTCTATTTTTAGGTTTTAGACCATTCTGGATGCATTTGTGACTCCTGATTGGTCATTTGGTACTTGTATAATAAGATTCCATGATCCACCTTTGATGTGGGGTAAAATTGTAATTTCTCAGGTAGATGTGACTAAACTTAGGACAACAATTTAGGAAACTACGAGATTGGAAATAAGGATAGGAAGATTGGGAAAGCAAGTCCTATAGAGATCTTAGGAAAAATTGTGGGTTTAGAGTGCCAGATTAGGAAAGAATGAGAAAGACCTAAAAATAGGAGTTTGTCTAATCACCTTGGTTTTTCGAGCATACCTAAAGGCGGCCTATTCTAAAGAACTGGTGTTGCCCATTGAAAGAAACCTTTAGTCCCTGGGCCAAAATTGGCTGCTGACAAGGTCAGCCCTCAACAAGTAACTAAGGTGGTGGAATTCCTGGTTGTTGATTGCCCCTCAACGTACAACGCCATCATTGGCCGATCGACACTAAACCAAATAAAGGCCATTACTTCCACCTATCACTTGTTGATGCACTTGCCGACCGAGGGAGGAGTCAGAGAAGTTAGAGCGACCAAACAATCGCCCAAGAGTGTTATACGACATCTCTAAGAGTTAAAGGATTAAAGGAGACCCTCACCATTGATGACATGGAAGAGAGAGACGCTGGACAAAAGTAGATCAGGCCCATGGAAGACTTTGAGGAATTGAACATTAACCTTGATAGACCAGAGCAAACTATCCGAGTTAGGAAGAAGCTCTCAGGGGAATTAAAGCTTCGTTTGCAGAGGCTCACCACCACACATAAAGATGCCTTTGCGTGGACCCATGCCGACATGCCTAAAATTGATCCGAAGGTGATTACCCACAGATTGAGCGTTGACCCTTCAGCAAAGCCGGTCAGGAAGAATAAAAGGGCCTTTGCGGTGAACAAAAACTAAGCCATCACGAAGGAAGTTGACAAACTATTAAGGATTGGATTCATAAGGGAGGTCACCTTCCCCAACTAGATAGACAATGTAGTCCTAGTCAAGAAGAGAAACGAGAAATGGAGGATGTGTGTAGACTTCACCGACCTCAATAAAGCTTGCCCTAAGGATAACTTTCCACTCTCGATGATAGATTCACTCGTCGATGCTACCTCAGGACACGCACTGCTCAATTTTATGGATGTTTTCTTAAGGTACAATCAAATCCAGATGAAAAAAGGAGACCAAGAAAAAACGTGATTCGTGACAGGCAGAGGGATATACTGCTACAGGGTCATGCCATTCGGATTGAAGAATGTATGGGTCATTTATCAAAGATTGGTAACCCAGGTGTTCGAAGCGTAAATTAGGAAGAAGGTGAAAGTTTACGTGGATGACATGTTGGTAAAGAGCCTAAGAGCCGGAGAGCATTTAGATGAATTAGAAGAAACTCTCAGCACACTAGGAAGGTACTAGATGAAACTCAATCCAACCAAATGCGCATTCAAGGTGTTGGCAAGGAAGTTCGTAGGCTTTATAGTCTCCCATAAAGGAATCGAAGCAAGCCCCGAGAAGATAAAAGCCATATTGGACATGAGGCCCCAGCGAACCACTAAAGAAGTGCAACGGTTAGCCAAATGGGTAGCAACTCTGAGTCAATTCATTACCAAATCCATAGACAAGTGTTTTCCTTTCTTTTGCTTCTTAAAGAGAACGTTCAAGTGTACCGAGGAGTCCAACTGAGCGTTTTGAGACTTAAAAGAATATTTGGCAAGCTTGCCCTGCCTCAGTCAGACTATCAAGGGAGAAGACCTTTACTTGTACTTGGCAGTGTCTGAGGTAGCCCTAAGCTCTGTCTTAGTTTGAGATGAGGGGCGTACCTAGACTTTAATGTACTACATCAGTAGAGCTCTCCACAACGTTGAGCTGAGGTATCCACCTTTGGAGAAGTTGGCCTATGCATTAGTGACCATGGTAAGAAGGCTTGTACCATACTTCTAGGCTCATCTAATAGTGGTGTTGACCAATCAACCCCTAAGAGCAGTATTGTAGAAGCTAGAAGTTTTGGGGCGAATGATCAAGTGGGCTGTAGAGCTTGGATAATTTAACATTCGTTATCACCCGAGGACTGCGGTAAAGGGGCAAGTACTTGTGGATTTCTTAACAGAGTTAACCTCACCAGAACCAGACGAAGGAACCCTACCGGGGACAAGTTGGGTCCTACACGTGGATGGATCCTCAACCGCCTCAGCCAGTGGTGCAGGCCTGCTCTTGACTGCCTCAAAAGGGATTGATATCGAATATGCGATTCGACTCGGGTTCAAGGCAACGAATAATGAAACAGAGTATGAAGCATTAATCACCGGCTTGAATGTTGCTAAAGACGTCGGAGCTAGTTGGATCACTGTTACACCGATTCCAAGCTGGTCGAAGAACAAGTGATGGGTGAGTACGAAGCCAAAGAAGACCGGATGCAAGGGTACCTGACTAAGATAAGGGGTCTCATACCCCAATTTAACAAGTTCAAAATGTGGTATATCCCTAGAAATCATAATGAACACACTGACCGACTCGCCCGACTGGCATCCGACGACAGATACATTACAGTAAACCGACTGCTAGTGGGCCGATTCACTGAACCGAACCAAACATAGAGAGTGTGACAATTGAGAAAGTTTGGACGAATGAGACGGGAGACGATTGGGTAACCCCGATCATACGGTTCCTCAAAACGGGGGAATTCCCACCTGACAGAAGAGAGGCTATAAAGATCAAACTCAGACTAGCCGATATACCCTGATAAATGACACCCTCTATAATTGGAGTTTCACCATGTCATACCTAAGGTGTCTGTTGTCGTCCAAAGGGGACTACACCATGAGGGAGATCCATGAGGGAATATGTGGAAATCACTCGAATAAATGATCGCTAGTACACAAGCTTGTCTGAGTAGGGTATTATTAACCGACCATGCAGGCATATTCGATGAATTATGTTCGAAGGTGCAACAGGTGCTAGAGATTTGCAAACATCTCCTGACAACCTATCGAGGATCTTATGCCCATCATGGGACTGTGGCCCTTCGCACACTGGGGGATAGACATAGTGGGCCCCCTCCCGATAGCAAAGAGGCATTTAAGTTCCTTGTGGTAGTTGTCGACTATTTCACAAAGTGGTAGAAGCTGAGGCATTGGCAACCATCACTGAGGGAAATATACGAGAATTTGTTTAGAAGTCTATAGTATGTCGGTTTGTCATACCACAAGTGATAATCATTGACAATGGAAAACAGTTTGACAACCGATACTTTCGAG
Organism: Platanus orientalis; assembly: GCA_025762735.1. Lineage (NCBI taxonomy): Eukaryota > Viridiplantae > Streptophyta > Magnoliopsida > Proteales > Platanaceae > Platanus > Platanus orientalis. The sequence continues at coordinate 13,551 of JAOXJP010021981.1, read as the reverse complement.
AGTTTTGCTCTTAGCTAAGCATCAAGAACCACTTCTCTTCTCTAGCGTACCCTCAGACCAATGGTAAAGTGGAGGTAACCAATAGAACAATACTGAAGATGATTAAGACTGGGCTTGAAGCGCCAAAGGGTTCATGGCTTGAGGAATTACCTAGGGTCTTGTGGGCGTACAAAACTACCCCACGAGGCCCCACTGGAGAAACACCTTTCACTTTAGCCTTCGAAAATGAAGTGGTCATACCCGTTGAGATAGGTCTGATAAGCCTCAGAACCCAATAACCAGAGGCTGAGCAAGCAGAAAAAGAGCTGCGATTGAACCTAGACCTTGTGGAAGAAAAGAGAGCTAAAGCATTACTCCAGATGGCAGCTTATCAGCAAAGGATGATGAAATACTACAACACAAAGGTCCGGCCAAGGGGATTTGACAATGGGGATCTAGTCCTCCGTAAGGTGAGCACGGAGACACAACTCCCGAATGACGGCAAGCTGGGGCCCAACTGGTGAGGGCCATACCGAGTGAGCAAGTCTCCTCGAGCAGGTACCTACTACCTGGAGACCTTGGAGGGAAAATCTCTACCCCGACCATAGAACATCAAGCACCTAAAAAGGTATTACCAGTGAGCATGTAATTTTGATTGAATAATAAAATTCCTGCATTTGTTAATGTGTGTAGCATAAACAACCTACAACGACCCTCTGTCCACAACGATGTACAATGAATCCCGAGCAGTGTCAGAAGGATGGACTAACCATGAAAATGGCCAAGTCCAAATAAATGATCCTCCTTTTACAACGATATACAATGGATCCCGAGCGATGTTGGAAGAACAGACTAACTATGAAAATGGCCAAGTTCGAAAAAATGACCCTCAGTCTACAACGATCTATAATGAATCCTGAGCGGTGTCGGAATGACAGACTAACCATGAAAATGGCCAAGTTCGAAAAAATGACCCTCGGTCTACAATGATTTACAATGGATCCCGAGCGGTGTCGGAATGACGGACTAACCATGAAAATGGTCAAGTCCAGAAAAATGACCCTCGGTCTACAACGATCTACAACGAATCCCGAGCGGTGTCCGAATGATGGACTAACCATGAAAATGACCAAGTAAAAAAAAAAGACCCTTTGTTTATAACGATTTACAATGGATCCCTAGTGGTGTCAGAAGTCCGAAAAAATGACCCTCGATCTACAAGGATCTATAACGAATCCTGAGCGATGTCGGAAGGGTGGACTAACCATGAAAATGGCAAAGTCCAGAAAAACGACCTTCGGTCTACAACAATCTACAATAAATCCCGAGCGATGTCAGAAGGACGGACTAACCATGAACATGGCCAAGTTTGAAAAACGACCCTCGGTCTACAACAATCTACAATGAATCTCGAGCGGTGTCGGAAGGACGAACTAACCATGAAAATGGCCAAGTCTAAAAAAACGACCCTCGGTCTACAACGGTCTATAATGGATCCTGAGCAGTGTCGGAAGGATGGACTAACCATGAAAATAGCTAAGTCCGGAAAAATGACCCTCGGTTTACAACGATCTACAATGGATCTCGAGCGGTGTCGGAAGTCCAAAAAAGTGACTCGGTCTACAAATGATCTACAACAAGTCCCGAGCACTAATAAAGATAGCACTTAGTTTACAAGAACCTCAAAACTTAGAAAAATTCATGCAACACAACCATGAAAGATAAAAAGGTGTTCCATTCAATATATATATATATATATATAAAAGGGGTAGAGTTTAGCCCTCGGCCTATACAAAAAAAGAAAACAAAAAAAGGGGAGACCCTTGGCTTGTACAAAAAAAAGAAAGAAAGTGACCCTCGGCTCATACAAAAAGAAAAAGATTTTTGTTCAAAGCAGAGAAGTAACTTCATCCACCCCATAGGCCTCGCTTTCCCTAGCAACCTCTCCCTCGCCATCAACCCTAGGGCCAACTGAGCTCGTTTCGTCCATCGAATTGAACATGGATAGATTGAGTGAAAGATACTCCCTGATAACACGCCGATGAAGAGTCTCAAATCCACTTATATAATACTCTAAGGTGGCATCCTCGAAGGCCTTAGAAGATTTGAAAGCAGCTATTGCGGCCTCGACAACCTTCTCATTTTCGACCTCTATAGAAGCCCCTAGGTCATCAAGAGCCTTATGCAGAGTTGCGTCCCTCATCTTCTCAGACTTCAGTTGGTCGCGGGTCTCCCCTAGGGTGGCCTCGGTCCCTTTCAAAGCATTCTCTGTCTCAGCAAGTTTCCTCGCAAGGGCAAACTGGTCCATACCAACCTCATCGAGCTTCTTTTGGATCTCGTCAATGTGAATTTTTGAGCCAAGTTGATGGCTTGATATGGTGGCGACCTCGTTAAGACCTATGAAAGATGAATAAAATGGTCAACAAGCGTAAAACATAAAAAATAATGAACATGAATGGACAACCGATGTCAAGATGTACCTTTCCCACTTCGAAAAGTGTGCCTCTCGCCAAGGAAATAGAGGAGGTTCCCTTGAAACTATCTAAGTCCTCATTGGAGAGAATCAAACTTAGGAGGCTGATAACAGTATCGATGTATTTGAGGAGAGAAGGAGGGGCTGTCCCTTTGCTCAATGGGTCTATACCTCGGAAGATCAACAACGTAGTTGTCAAAGTCGGGAAGGGTGTCGAGACCAGCCTCGAAATCCATGATAGAGGGCGCAAGAGGAGCAGGAATGAGAGATCGAGTTGGGGCAGCAGTAGTAGATGTCTCTCAAGAACTGCCTTTCTCGATTGCTTGGTGTACATTGAACCGATAATGTTTGTTCACAACGGCGGAGGGATTATTGGCCGAGACCTTGGCTAGGGCTCCCTTAGTGGGGCGAGCATACATATCTGAGAACACACGCACATTCATTAGATAAGTTGAAGTTAAAAGTGGAAAGTGCATATATAGTGAAGAAAGGTGCTTCAAAAAGAGAAACAACTACAAAAATAACTTGATGACTAAGCGGTGCCCTCGGGACGCTCGGTCAGGAGAATTTGAGGATGTTTGGCCAGAAGAGGTTCAGGACCGAACATGTATGACGAAAGTGACTCTAGAGTCACCAAGAGTGAGTAGTCTCTGATAGGATGAGTGAAGGCACAATCTAACCGAGAGTGCTCTTCCTTGGATAGTGGTGACTCTGCCAAAACTGAAAGCAACAAGTTTATAAATTAGCTCGACTAAGGTTAAAAAATAAAAATAAAAGAAGACAAGGCAACAAAGTTCACTTGCTCGACGAGGTCCTCCCCATATCTTGGGGACACTAAATACTTGGTTGGATGACTCTTCCCATGAGACTCCCATCCATCCCCAGAAACAAAAAAAATATCTTCTTCCAACCCCTATTTGAGGATGAAAGACCTGTGATTAGGGTTCTATCGGGTGTCTCGAGAGGTAAAATACCACCACCCCAAGAAGAGTTCTACTGCTTTATAGAAATACAAGAACTCAAGAATTGTCAGATGATCCTGACCGCCACTACAAGCAGGCCATAAGACCATGCAAGCAATCAGGATCCTTCACCCGTTCGGCATGAGCTGGTCGAAGGTGAGATAAAGCTGGGACAGGAGCTGATGAATAAACAGAGATACGGGAAAGCGAAGCCTTGCCTCGAGTGCTTACTTGTAGAAAGAAGCCTTATCGGGGCTACAGGTGTACGCCCACTCACCGGGATTAGGGACCCTCAGCCTTACTTGGGGAGGAATTTAAAAAATTTCCTAAAGGTTGTTAAGTCTTTTTGACAAACAATGTAGAGGCGACACCCTGGAGTCCTCGACAGAATACGAAAGGCCGGCAAAGTGAGATTGTCTCGCTGAATTTGAAGGCTCAGCCGACTCGGGAGGATCCTCTTAGACAAGGTTGTGATCCAGGGCCATCACAAACTCAGAAGACTCAGTATCGGTACTCATAGGACCGAGGGCATAGATTACACTGACTGATGAACCAAGAACTCAGGGGAGTTCATAAAAAACCTGGTTGAGGAAAGAAAAATCAACCGACAGAACACCCAAGTTAGGAGGACTCTACCGTACTCTAAGAAAGAATCAAAATTGAATGACATGAAAACCTAATGGGCCCCCGATATGATCTAGAGATGGATAATCGCCACTAGAAAGAAAAAGGGAAGAATAATTAACTAAAAGCAAAGAGAATCAAAAGGGAATAGATGGTTTACCTCTGGATGGATGAGAAGATGAATCCACCCTTCAAACAACTTCAGCCACAAGCAAGGGAGCAAACTTAAAGATTCGATGGGAATGAATTCATGAAATGAGAGAGTTGGGAGGTAAACCGACTGTATTTATAGGAAACGCCTCCCACATCTCTATCATCAGATCATTCCACATGGCATTCGTCGTCAAATGAGTGTGCCACTCAAGGAAAAACGTCTGCAGAAGTGATGGGCTGTGTGGGAAATTAATGACAACGTGGGGCTCGATAAAACAAGAATTGAAGTGATGGCATGCCAAGCGTCTCGAGCAAACTTTCATATTCCCATAGCCTGACCAGACTGACAGGTTAGGGAATGAGGGGGCAAATGATGATGACATATCTATCTTGAGACAACAACCTGAAAGATTCGATTGATCCAAACTACAGGACGCTCCTAAACTGGCTACCATAGCTGGGTAAAACAAATCGAGTTCAACACGTGGCACCAGTGTAGACCAAGAAATACATCGTAAGGAATGCGCGCTAACCGATCGGTGGAAATGACTTGAGCTACCACATGTCGAGCCCTCTAATGCCGATCGAGCACTGCATGTTAGTATAAATGTCAAGCGCTATGCCGACCGACCACTGCTGAGTGATAAATCAACTAGAAAACGACTAAGGGAGGACGAGCTTCACCCCGCCAAGCACAACCTACACTCGTGTTTCCCATAACTAACTTAGGGAATATTCTTGACAAGATCACGTGGCCTCACAAAATTTGAGGTAACAGACTTGTAACCGAAAAAACACACACCTATAATAGGGACAGAAGAAGAGAAAGCAAGGTAAGTAAAAAAAAAAGAACCGAATAGAGTAGGGAACAATTAAGGTATCCTAGAGGATTGACTTGATCATCGAAGGAGTGGAGGCCGGCGCCACACCGGCGCTCCTCACTCACCTGCCGTTCAAGTGGTAACATGCTACCTGGGTGTAACTCGAGTTAGCCTCAACCCAAGCCTAGTGGACTCAACCTTAATTTTAGGCTGGGTTGGGTAGGGCTTGGCGTGAAGCTATTGGACCACCCAACCTAAGTTCGGCATTACAGTCGCAACTCCTAACAGACTAGCACCCCCCACACAAAATTAAAGGCAAATACCTTACCCTAAGGGGTAGCATAGTTGGCAAGATCATGCTTCAAGAAGCGGAGGTCCTGAGTTCAAAATGCATTTCCTTGGGGCCACTTGCCTAGGCATTAAAAAAAAGAAAAACCCTAAATTACCCAGTCCTTAGGGAAGGCAGGGAATCCATGTGCCTCAAGGACTTTGTCAGGTGCTCTAAGAGGCCTGAATACCTTGGTATCGAATAAAAAAGAAGAAAGAAGACATACCTTTAATAAGACCCACCATTTTCTATGCCTAGATCCTCTCTTGCTCATAAGTAATCTTGTGACTTTGCGAGACTTACACTCATTTACACATAAACCCTCCACCCCCACCCTCCCAAAAAAAAAAAAAAAAACCAAGCGATGAGTCTCTTGAAATCACAAGACTACTTGTGAGCAGGAGAAGATCCTGTGAACTTTTTTCCCCCCTACAATTTGTTGTTGTTGTTCTTATGATCACTGTTATTATTATTATTGGACCTGGGGTCTGGGCTTAAAGAAAGGCCTCTGTGTTTTACACATGATCATAGCTGAGTCTGGGTGCGCCATTATCGTGGGACCAACATGCCATTTCCCTAATCTTTATGTGGTTGGCTTGGAGTAGGGTTCAATAATGAGCCTATCTAACCCACGTATCCTGAGGCCTTAGGAGGGGCTCAGGTTCATGATAAGCCTAAGGCTAAGGCTTGGCTAGTCCAAAGCAATTTACATTTTATAGGCCAGCCCACAGAACCCACAATATAAAAGCCCAAAGCCAAAAACCAAAAAAAAAAGAAAAAATGAAGAAGAATAAATATGGCATTTTGGGTATATATATAATTGTATACAATTAAGTTAATATCTAAATGGGCCAATCTTGACTCAAGTCTTTTTAACTATATGAGCTGGAAATAAGGCTCGGGCCAGAGTCACAGTGGCAACCAAGCAAAGTTAGATCGGCTCAGTAACAGTCCGATTGAGATTGGTATTATTGTCCCTTCTAACCTTTCCTAAGAGGGGGGAAATGTATTTTAGGTCTTCCGATTGTCCAAGCTGCTCTTATATATGGGCGTTGCTAATCATTAGCAGCAGTTGAAGCTAGCACTAGGCTATTGGGCCCCGGGGCAAGCCCAGACTTCTAAAGTTCTGTCCACTAAATTAGAGCTAGAAGTTTATAGGCTGTAATGGGCCCAGCTGGACATCTCAGATCCAGTCATCCCGGCTATTGGATAATAAGATGGGGCTTAGCAGAAACTAAGCTCAAAATGGTTCTTGGCCCCGAAATAAAAGGAAGAGTAAAGTAAAATTCCAAAAAAAAAAAAAAACCATGGTACCTACTGGTCACCGTATGGGACTCCAAAGAAAGCTAAAGGAAGAAAAAAAAAAAGAAAAAAAAGAAGGAAGACACACCCCTTTACGCAGAATTCCTTATAACCCATGATTAAATATTAATCCACTTAAAAAAAAAATTAAGTAAGAGAGTTTAACTCAACCCTAATTAGGTATAAAAATCCTTTAAGCTCTTCATATATTCTTCAAAGCCTTTACACGCAGGAAAATGACACTAAGATGTAAAAGGCTTGTACTTTGAATCAGCACCTATTGAAATAATTATGTTGAAGAACAGTTTCCCCACCTCTTCTAGAAATCAGAATTTTTGCATAGAGGAATTTGCATTATTCAGCTTTTAGAATGAGCATTTCCACCAAAACTGCCTTTTCCCTCTCCCCTACCTCCCTCTTTAATTGCAGATAAGCTAGATAATACATCTCTTTAACTCCTCAAAAGTTATATAGAATATACATCATCAGAATAAAGTCAAGATGGATGTATTATAGGGCAAATGGAGCCCAGACATCTAATCTCAATTTAGATTTAGATTGGCACCCCAGAAGTCAAGCCAAATATCTAAGCGAATTGTCTGCCAAGTGGGATAATGGAACCCATTGAGGTCACCTGATCGACTAATTGATTCTTAATTATGACGTGAATATGTTATTATTATTATTATTATTTTGTTTTTGGTGTTTTAATATTACAATTGTTAAGATTAGATTAGGAGAGTATTATTATAAAATAATAGTGGTTAAGTTGTGTGGCTTAAGCCATTAAAGAACAAGGGTTACAATTAATAACCCATCGGTTTAAATCATCTCTGGTTTGAATGGCGATTTCCAGTCAAGGCGTGACATGATGCCCAACATAGGGTGTCTCGCGGAACGGATCCTCTCCTACCGCTTATGACCTGTTAAGGACCTGTCTAACAAGTGGCACGACACGATTGGCGAGAAAAAAGTGAGTGTCTCAGTAAATAAATATGTATTAAAGATCGGTATTATAGTAAATATATAATATACATGTGAAATGTGTATTATCAATATACCCTTTGTCAGGCCTTATGTGTTAATATTAGCATTTTCTTCTTAATACTATCATGATATCTCTCCATTTCAACCGGATATTGATTCAATTTTTTTAATAAATGCATACCCTCTATTGTGTAATTATTATAAAATCCTTCTTTAACCCCTGAACCTTTACCCACCCTATGTCAGGCATCATGTCACGCGCTAGCTTGTTTCTGCTTGGTATTTCTCAAGTCAGGCTGGAAATGATTCAAACCAAGATAGAGGAGACAGCGAAGCATAGGATGTCCGTGCCAACGCCGCATGCTCAGGTGGTTGGTGGCATCATCCTTCCATGGGAAGGCCAGGGTCAAATCCCTTTTGATGCATTTTGCAGTGCACAGTATCGCCTGTCTCTCCCATTGCTGTATGGGTTCGATTCTGCTTATCTGTGCGGTTGTCTAATCATGTTGGCCTAAGTAATAATAATAATAATAATAATAACATAGAATGTCTATGGAAGAGAAAATATAGACTATGAAGGAAAGTTAACGAGGCAGTTTCTTGGAGACTAAGAAATAGGGGCCCTTTCTGAACTCGAGGAGTGGGCTTACTTTCTGTCAGATGGTCCACTTCAGTTCAAGCTCGCGAATCCTGAACTGAAATCTGGTTCGACTTTGCCCCGTCAGCATCTTACTTTCAATTGGTCTCCTCCACTCTTTTTGTCTTGGTACGCTTGTGGAATCCTATTATAAATTTAGGAAAAGGGTCTGCTGTACCTATTTGTCTGTCCTTTTGTGTCCTCATACACAAAAAGTGAGATGTATAAGATTAGAGCTGTAGAAACAGCTCAAATGAAAAAAAATAGGTATCCATAAAAAATGGGGTTGACAATGTTAAAACCATAAAAAAGTGTTCAAATGAACATTTGCTCTATATTTAAAAGAGGCACCGAATTCCAAAAACCATCACATGTCAACCTGTGGTTTGGGGACACAAGGAGACAAGCAAATTTTGATGTAACAGATCCTTTCTCATAATTTTTTTTTTTACAGAAAATTGATCCAAAAAAACAGGGTCGGTTGGTTTGATGGATAGCCTAGCTACGAGAGATAACAGGTACAAACCAGTAAATTTTTTTACCCGACTACTCAGACCTACATACTTTGGGCAAGGCATGCAGATGTCAACACAGTCCTTTGTGATACACCGTGGTGAGGATATGATCCTAAGATCTCTTTCCTGGAGACAATGCAGTAAGTCTGTAACTATACTTCCTACAAAGGTTTTTTTAAAAGATAATAATAAATATGAATTATGTCCGAACAAGTAATAATTGTCCCTTTAATAATAACCATGATTAAGAAAATTCCATGCCAAAAGATTCCTAATAATTATGAAACATGGGTGTGCAGCATTGTAGTTATTATGATTTTGGCTTAATCGATCACGTCCTTCATTGTTATTGTTATTGTTATTATTATTATTATTTTTGTTTGCTTTTTTGTTGTTTTCATCCCTTCAACCGCATTCTTACAAGCATAATCTCCAACGGAGATTAAGAAATAAGCCCAGTGTCTTATGGGTGAAAAAACGCCATTTCTTTACAGTCTTGACTATGGAAATTTTCCTTTTTTACATTTGAGTAAATCCATTTTAGCAATCAAGTGGTCCACAACAAAATGACCAATGGGGCCTATGTACATGCTTTTCTGTTTTGGTAGGGTCACTCGGTCAATTGTTGCGTCCGCAACCTCGCACTGCTACTGGCTGCTTGTACTACTACTGCTCATGACAGTTGGGGGGAGGGGGAGGGGGAGGGGACAATAATGCAATCCATTGTCGTTTTGCTGCCCATGGGCTTTGAAACCCCGACCTCTCCCTTGAAAAGATCATAGCATTCCACTTAAACATAAATCATTAATCTCTCATTCACAGGTTCTATTGAGTAGTGGGTCCTATTTTTGTTCCCTCGTATGATCACACCATAGGCTGACATGTGCTGTATTTTGAATTTAGTGTCTCTTTTTGGATATCTACATTTTGATTTGAACACCTTTCCCTACATGTCAGCCAGTGGCATGGTCATAAGGGGAACAAAGAAATTTGGGAATAGAAAATTTGCTTCCTTTGACATGCCTAAATGCACTGATAAATGCCTTCTTCCCATATTCCTGAGTGAAGATGTTATTAATCAATCAATTAATTGGTCTATTTGTATTCATAAAAAAAAGCCTATTTGTAAATAAAATCATAAATAAAATGGATAAGCCTGATCATGTTAAATTAGATAAAATGTAAATAAAAAAGAAATGCAAGAATTAGAAAAAAAGAGGAAAAAATCGACATCGTAATATGACTAAAAACCTTGCATTCTCATGGAATCAAAGATAAAAAGAAAGAAAGAAAAAAAATTAAAAATTTGGGTTTTTTAAAACAAAAAAAAAAGGTAAATATCAAGATTAGATAAATAAAAGAAAACATAATCTTAATGATCTTTAGTTTTCAAATTACATCATCAAAGGGTTAGGGTTTCTTTTGTGTTTAATGGTGAGGAACGATAGACATACTTGATTTCTAATGAAGAAGATAAGGATGCAATGGTTGGAGTTGTGAATTTGCTGACATCATTTGGATTGATCCAGACTGACCCATTGGTCCAACCGGATCTACTTATCTAAACACTTTTTGGGGTTGGCATTCGGCTCAGGGTTTAAAACGTTGTCCAAGACTAATAAAAGACTATGATTCCATGATTAAAGACAGTATCTAGCATAGTCAGATTGGAAAAATCTTGAAGCCATCAAAATATAGAGACGTAAAAAATTGATAGTGACCTTAACCCCCTCCAAATGGGATAATAGTGCTAAGCTCCTTAAAGTGTCGACCTAATATTTAGCTTTTTGGGTTACTTTGTCAAGTTTAGCTAACCGGGCATGCACCTTCCTTCCGAAAAGCAGGTTTTCTTTAATACCTTTATTCTCTTTTTTAATTTTTAAAATATTTGGTTGGTGGGTTCAATCAAGCCCACAGACTGTCATGTTATAGTGTAAGATCGATACTGCAGACGAGAGAGACAGACATCAACGCAATCAACTGCAGATATTGTCAAAGTGATTCTATCCCAAGACCTCTCTGATGGAGAAGCTACGCTCCACACTCCACAACCCTTCTGTCCGTTTATTGGTTTTACATTCTCCATTTTTCATTTCTGTCAAGAGCTTCTTGGGTAAGTGTATGAATAACCCTTGAATATAAGATTATGAAACAAATATTTTGTCACCTAAAAAACATCTGTAACTTTCTGTGAATACACCACAGACTAGTAGGTGATGTGTTTTTGAATTTGGTGTCTTTTTTGGGCACCTAATTTTTTATTTGAATATATTTATTAAATGTTTTTAACCTATGCATCCATGTGTCAGCCTGTGCTGTACTCACAGAGGGCACAGATGCTTTTTGGTCACAGAAATGTTTTCTCCTTTTGGCTCCCCACTTCTCGCCTTCCATTGACACTGTTTAGTTGATGTATCATCAACAGGAATGCACGGCTATACCCTCTTGAATCTGTAGATTGGGGGAGTGTTATTTTGAGGGTTAGCTCTGAGCATGACGATTAAACTGTACTTGAAAAGCTGGAGAGGTGCGTGCTCTAATTTTTTAACAATCTAACATCACATTTTTGCCTGGTCATGTGGTGTTGCAATTCCATGGACCCGGCGTGCAACCCATGGTGTTTGAATGCTAATTTTGTTTTGAGTCCTATAGCTGGATGGCATGACTACGCGTTTGGATACTCTGCAATAAGTTAAAATACATTAACGTGCAACTGTTCTAACACGTGGTGTTGTAGACACTCATTGCATGTTAATGTAGTTTAACTACTGCAGATGATTTCAGTACGTGCATGACTACATTTGAGTGCTAGGCTGTCAATTATCCAGTTATTTATTCGTATTTGGTCCGCTTAAAGTGAATACAAATGCATTTATGTCCAATTCGTTTGTTCGTTGGAATATCTGACGTATGTTAGGGTTAGTGGTGGCAATATTTGACATGAGCCATGAACTCGACACAAACCTAACACGAAATAAGTAAGTTAGGGTTGACTGTAAACGTGTTTACGGTAACATGATTTATAAATGGGTCAGGTTTGAGTGACCTATATAATTGGATACCTTTAACTTGACACGGCACTAATTGGACCCATGCCACCAATAAGAATTACCACATAACCCGTGAACCCAATATGAAATAAGTGGGTTAGGGTTGACTGTAAACATGTTTTAGGTCAAAGCGGTTCAACCCATTTTGATACAATTAATAAATGGGTCAGGTTCAGGTTGAGTCATATAGTCGTATACCTTTATCTCAACACGACATGAATCTGACCTGTCAACACGAATTGTTACCCCTAATCTGTATACATTGACACTGTGTCTAATAAAGGTGTTTCTTGAAATAAGTAGGGTTAAAGTAGCTCGGTGTCTAATAAGGATAGACTATCCGATAAACAATTAGGTTTCAATATATTTCAATTAACAGTTGGGCTTAGTACATTGTTTGTGCTCTAGTTCAACCCATTATAACTAATATTTATAGGCAGTCTGTGTCTAGGAAGGATAGGCAACTAAGTTTTGATATATTTCAATTAGCAGGGGACTTGGTATATTGTTTTTATTCTAGTTTAGCCCGTTATAACTAATACTTATATTATACAACTTATGAATACCTTTACCTTAACCATAACCTGTTTCTCATCTCACATACCCATTGGTGTGAAAGAAAGCTGAAACCTCTCAATAGCCAAATCCGTCCGGTTAAACTCCACCAAGTGTCTTTATCTCAATGGTTCCTAGGTCATTATTGTATTCAGTCTGTTATCCGCCCCATTGAGTGCCATCCAAACGCATGGAAATCTAAAACAGAGAAAATTGAAGAATAAGGACAAGTGCCTTCCGGAACTACTAGAAGAATCAGAGTCCGTAGTGTTCACAAATGGCCACAGCGACGAGGAGGTCTACTACCCTAGTCTTAAACCCACTCATTGCCCATTGAAACAAGGGAATCGTACGGTTTCACATCAAGTTCACCGATGGGTTCGGACTTTGGAGCTGATGTTCCTATAATAAACATAAGAAAGAAGGGACCAAATGTTCTACTGCTAATTTGTGTATTCTTCATGTTTCTAGGAACAAAGGCTGTGATTTATAGGGTTTAAATTGTAAAAGCCATTTTTCAAAAAGGAATCACATACCAGCCTTTGTCAGCCTTTGTGTCCAGGAGCATAGGGAGTAGAACAGTTGCTCCCAAGAAGGAAATGACATTTATTATGGGGAAAGGATGTTCTGTCCAGGATTGGGTGTGTAAGATTGTCTCCAGAACACCAGGGGCTGTCATATTGAATAAAATGTATATTCTATATTCAAAAATGTGTCACCCACCCATTTTACTTCATATGACGCCCCTTAGTGTCCTGGACACCATCTCAGATGCCAAATCCTAGACAGAACATCCTTTTTCCTTGTAAATAGAGGGTGGGGAGGTATAGGGATCAGGCGCTAAAGCATTTTTACTATTAATAGCTCGAAAGCTAAAGAACAATGAATGTATATGACCAAAAAATGTCTTATGACCCCATGTGACCACGCTACATAAGGGCTAAGTAGGGCCCCACTACTTGGCCACCTCCCATAGAATAAATTAGTCGGATAAAGAAGAGGACAAGAAATGGAATTAAGAAGGGAAAGTTTTCATAATTTAACTGTTAATTTATTTTCAATTGGATTATCCCGGTAGAAAGCAAATGCCCAATAACCGGCTTGTTCGTTTGCTTTCGTAATTTAACTGTTAATTTAAATAGGGGTGGGCAGATCAGCGCTGAAA
>JAOXJP010021970.1:0-17245 GCA_025762735.1 Platanus orientalis | reverse complement strand
TGGTAAAACTGGTAAAAGTGTGTGAAATTTGAATAGTCCCACATGGACTAGCTCAGAAATTTATGTGTGTTCATATAAACTAATGGTAAACATAAGTTTGGGTCTCAAGGGGCACTGCTGTTTTGTGGATGGGGGAGGACCTAGCCAACTTGGGCTAGGCCTATATTTAACACACATGCCAAACCGGACCGGGTTGGGTCAATAAGAAAAATAAATAAATATCATTTTTATTTATAATTTTCTTTTTGCATTCTCTTGAAATCGGCTAGGGACATGTCCTTTTGAAAAGGTTTATCAGTTTTGCCATTGTGTTGGTGTGACTATTCAAATAGGTTTTACAAATATGCCCTTTGGAAACACCTATTCCAAATAGACACATGTGGCTATTAGTGACACCTCTTGACACATGTCCGTTCCATATAGGTGTGTAGGTGGCTATTAGATTGCAGCTATTGGTCATTGGTGACTGTACAGAATCAAAGGTTGTGTCCCTACACCTGTTCCGAACAGACAACAAAAAAATTCTATTAATAAGAGGTCCCTCACACATTTCATTGATTCAAAAATTTTTGGTTAAGGGTTTAGTGTCTCATAATACATTCGTGTCAGTGTTAGTGTGAAAGAGAAAGTACAGCACAAGTTGGTTCACTAGACACACAAATTGTAGTGCTACCTCTGTGTGTGAAGATCATTGTATCCTAGGAGATAGACGTCCGACTTAATCGTAAGCACTAGTACGAGGGACGAATATGTCTTAAGGACATAGTGTCTAACACTAGCCTTGATCTACTTAAGTGAAGTTTTCATCATCTGAATCAAGTAAGCATTTCATTTATTTGATTTAAGTAATTTTCGTAGTTTATAGTGTAGTGCACATGTATGTAAAATACTGAAATAACAATACCAAGTTAACAATTTTTTCCTCATAAGTGCATATAGACATTTAATTTTGCATTATTTTTATTATATAAATAGCTTTGAACATTATATAATATTGTTTCACTTTTAGTCCTTTGCAAACGTTTCGATAGAGGAGCCTTCGTAGAACCAATCAAAATGTGATAGTTATCTCTGTTACAGTGAAATAAGTGTTCTGTCTAGGATATAGTGTCTAGGATACCAGGGGACTTCACATGGAATATGATGAAATTTCAAATTCTCACCCATTTTATTCAATATGACATCCACTGGTGCAGTGGCAGAGCCAGCTCCTTTTTTTTTTTTTTGGTGGAGGGGGGGCTTTTTTACATACTATATATTTTGCAATCTATAGTACTATAAAAAATATTATAAGCACAATCAAGATGAAATGAAGTATTTTATAACCTAATAAATGCATAACAAAAAAAGTAACCATTCATTTTACTTGTACCATCAAATCGTTGTCCACAAAATTTTTGAATATTAAGATTATGATGGGAAAGAATGACAAATATTTTATTCTAAAGAGTTAATTCTGAGTTATCTTTAACATAAACAAAATCAAAGAAACATTCTTGTATAAAACTATCTTTGTCAACAAATTTCAAAACAATAGCCATTTGTTCTCTCTTAAACTCATCATAAACCTTCTCAACAATAAGGAAAAATTTGGAATTCCCAATGTCTTCACGAATCTTATTCTACATGATTGTATATCATATAAACAAAACCTATGCATTTTACACCCTCAATGGCTTTGGTGGGCTCCATCTTTATTAGTGAGTCAAGGAGTTTAAATATTATAGACGAAACCAAATGAACAAAGGACCCCCTCTCCCAATAGTAGATCTTACTAGTTATGTAAACAAGTTGATCTAATCTAAGCTAAACTCTTCTTGATTTTAGTTTATAAGAGATGAACCAAACTTAAACTTAGCTTATTAAAAATTTGTTAAGGCTAGAACCAAGCTTAGGTTCAACTCAACTAAAGCTTTGCTCACTTCAGCCCAAATTATAATATGAAGTTACATAAGTTAAATTTGTAATCCCACATAATCTAAAATCTTTAAATTAAAAAGAAACTTGGTATAAGGTTTACTAAAATAATTTTTTAAATTATATTAAATATAATTATCTAAATAATCTGAACTTATACTAAACCAAGCCCATTGTAATTACTCTTGTACTCGTTTAGTGCAATAAACTAGACTTTAGTTTCAGACTAAACTTGTGAATAAAAAAATAAAAAAAAGCTCAAACTTGGATATTGGCAAGCTGAGCTATGTGACGCATGGGACTCTTTTGAAACGGAAAAAATGTTCAGTCCAAAATTTGGTGTTTGGACACCAGGTGATGTAATATGGAATAATTGCATGTTCCATATTCAAAAAATGCATCACCCACCCATTTTATTCCATATGACATCCCATGGTGTCCCAGACACCATCCTGGACAACAAATCCTAGACAGAACATCCTTCACCCTTTTGAAAAAGTGAAAATACCAAGGAGTATGCATGTACATACCTACATACACTTTTGTACGATTGATTTTTATTTTTCATATTTTTAGATAAAAAGGAGGATTGATTAATCTATATGCAGTCACGATTATAATATCTTTTATCTTGTGATATAGATATTACTGCTATTATTACTTTTAAATAATTAATTATCAATAATGTTTTTGTTCAAAATCGGAGAGTATAAAATATCCGAGAATAAAAGACCTTTCAGTGCAACATATATTGGTTTTTCTAAGGAAACAAACGTTATGTCTAGGATGTTGTATGTCCTACCATGTCCTATGCACAAAGGGTGGGTGCACAGGGTTAAAATGGTAGAAAAAAAAGTGTTCAGATGAATATTTACTATTCATTTAAAAGAGGCACCAAATTCAAAACACCATCACGTGTCAACCTGTGGTAAGGACATGGTAGGACATACAAAATGCTGGACAGAACAGTTGCTCATTTCCTTATTGGTATATGGTTAAAACTTTCTCCGAAGTTTGTTGGGGGCCATGGCCCCCTCCTGCCCCCATGTGGCTCCGCCACTGCACTGGTGTCCTGCAGACCAAATCCTGGACAGGACATTTACTCCCTTGAAAATGGTATCTTGCGGGTGGCAATATTTGACACAATCTGTGAACCTGACACAAACCCAACACGAAATAAGCAGGTTAGGGTTGAGTGCAAACGTGTTTCGGGTCCAATCGGATAGACCACTTTAACACGATTAATAAATGGGCCGGGTTTAGATTGACCTATACAGTCATTTACCCTTAATTTTACACGACATGAATCTGACATGCCAACACAAATTACTACATAAACTGTGAACCTGACACGAACCCAACATGAAATAAGCAGATTAGGGTTGACCGTTAACATGTTTTGGGTCAAAGCGGATTGACTTACCTCGACATGACATGAACCTGCACCAACTTAAATTGCCACCCCTAATCTTACGTTAGGTTGCATAACTGTGGACATAATTGTGGCAATTCGTGAAGCCTTTTGGACATAGTTTTCTTCTTTTTCCTTTTTTTGGTAAATGTGGACAAAATTGTGGAGATAGTTTTGATCACTACATAATTTGAATTTAATGTGGAGGCTTTACACCGGAACCATATCCCCTTTACCCTTTGTATCGTTTAACACTTGTACCACAAGACACAAGGGGGTGGCGCCCATACACTATTTACATGGGGGGTCCACCCCCTTGTGTCTTGTGGTACAAGTTTTACACGGCAAAAATGGTACAGGGGATATGGTCCCACTGAAAGACAAAATGATACCAAGGCCCACAAGTTGGCCACATGATGAAAATTAGATAGCCAGGATATCGTGCCCGAATGTAACCCATTGACGAGCAAGGTCAAGTATAGCTAGCAGACCATTTATGTGAAGTACTTACTATATGGTACCAAATTTCTTCCTAAAAATAGAAATCTCTATAAAGTAGAAAATTCCATGCAACCTAGGAAGAGAATCACTTCACGTAAAAAATGATTCAATTAAGCCCAATCAAAAGCGTTGATTCAAATATATAATTGAAAAACCAAAAACAAAAAGAAGAAAAGTCTCATTCAGTGTTATATATTAGACTTTATAAAACGAGAAAGAATGGTACATCCTGGACAGAACATCCTTGCGGTTATAAAAATAAGTTTTCCAAAACCTAAGGGACATTTTATACACAAACCTACCCAGATAATCAAATAAAGAACACTTAGATACTTGGAGGATCTCCTGCAGGAAAACAGATCCATAAAGCCTTCCGAAAGAGAAGGCTTAGGTAATACAAGTAAATTATGCTAATAACATATAAGTTTTATTAAAGTAATTGTTATATATAAATTTTTTTTTTTGGGTAGAAGTAACATATAATAATTGGTATGTATATCATAGATTCATAATATAACTGTTATATCAGTAACTGATGTACTATTTAGGGCTTATGAAGTTCAGGCAACCTGAGCCCAATTCAAACCCAACACACCTAATGGCTAGCTTGTTTTGAACCCGATGGATTATGCTGAGCTCAGACCTAGGCCCGGTCTGAACCCATGATTGTTAAAGAGGGCTTGGGCTTAGCTGACTTTGGCCTATCGCATCCTGGCCCGTGTACAGCCCTAGTCTCTCCTGTGAACAATTTGTAACTATCTGTGAAAATCATTATGATTCTATTGAAAATAATTTATTAGATGGGATTGTTTGGATTATTAAACTTGCGGAGATATTCTTGTCCATGTCAATCCCATGCCGCTAGCGTATTACACTTTTCCAGTGTGGTAGGCAGGCAGGCAGCAAGAGACTGAAACAAAAGGGACGGGACAAAAAGATCTCCTTATGCCATCTCAAAGAAGTCTTCTAGGCTGAAACTTGGTGGTTGAAGAGGGATGAAGTGGTAATACATGGACCCCATGCCACAGCTGGTACATGGGAAAAGGAAATGGTTTCCTGCAGAAAGTTTAGGAACAACTAAAACAATAGAAGGGCAGTGGGTAGGAGGAAACTTTTTATTTGACAATAAGGCCCCATCTGGTTGCCATGAAAATGTTTTCTCATGACAAAAGTTTCTCAAGAACTCATTTTTAAGCCATCTGACTGCCATGAAAAGTTGGTTTTCTCATGTATTTCTCATTACTATTTTCTTTCCTTTCCTTGTGGGATTTTATTTTCTATTCTTTTCTTTTCTTTTCTAAACAATTCAAGGCAACCAAATAGGGCCTAAGGGTTTGGTTCTCCCTCTTAACTAATATGGGATTAGGTTTGTAAAGAAATACTCAGAAACTCAATGCTAGTCGGATTAAGACTTTACATGTTAGTTAAACAAATAACAATAAATAAATAAACCTTGCTCAAGACCTAGAAGGGCAAACAGAATGTGGTACAACTTTTATTGAATGATATGGCCCTATTTAAAGTGGGGGAAACAATATTCTGGTAGCACATCGTTGTTTTCTCTCTCTTTTATAAAATTGCTAGTAAATAAAACTGGGATAGATTATGTTTAGACCACACCATGACAGCAATTTTAACAAATTGAATTCAAAAGAAAGAATGTTGTTGTTAACATTAAAATTGACTTGCAAAATGAAGATAAACACTAGAAACTAATACAGTGAAAACGAAGATAGGAAAAAAATTTCAAGTTGGAGCAACGGAAAACTGAGGCGTGTCAACGCAATCTCCTTAAATATGATATGTCCTTTTATCGGGTCTTTTCCTTAGTGTGTAAGGTGGATTGGCAACCTCACTTTAGGATTCCATGGTCAAATCATCTTCAATGGATTCGCTTAATCCTCCAAAGATTATTTAGAACTAATGATACATTCCAAAACTAGAAAGAGGAGAAGAGAAGATTTATTCCTTCTTGCAGGCGTGCATAGGTCATTCGCTACTTATAGAGAACCTAGATATACTTGGAAGAGATGTGTCTTTCCATTTGAACACATACCAAATAGACATGTCCTTATGCAAGGACACATACCTGTCAGCACTTAATTATGACCCATAAACCTGAAGGTCTTCTTCTTCTTCTTCTTCTTCTTCTTCTTTTATTATTATTATTATTATTATTATTATTTTGTTATAAATAAATTTCATTGCATATCATTTACTTTACACCATACTAATGTCCTCCATAATCGCTTTAGCTAAGTACGAAAATTGAGGATCTAAATCATCAATCCATACTTTGCAATAGTTTGAGCTACTTTATTTCCTAATCTACCCACATGCTTGATACCTTATTTCTCTAGGACAATTCCTCCAAACTCCTTCCAAAGATTTGATTACTTCCATGGGGTCTCCTTCAATGATCAGCTTTGAGATTCCTAGCGCTTCAGCAGTTCTCAAATGCAAGTAATGCTGCTTCACTTTCAATCAATAATGGAGAACATAGATTCCTTTTTTTCTGCTCTTGCTGCTATCATTCCACCTTGTGTGTTGCGTATCACCACTCTCATTGCACCTCTTTGTTTACTTTCAGTAATCACTCCATCGAAGTGCACTTTTAAGACATCACCTTAGGAGGTTCCCATTTATTCATGACTTGCTTTATATCACTTTGGATTTGGTGTAGAGCTTCTAGCTCCTTTACTAATCTACAAGCATTTAATAGAATTAGCTACATATTAAACTTTTTATTCAAATAAATAATTTCACTCCTCTATTTCCATATAAACCAACATATTATAATAATTCTTTCACTAATCTATATTCTCTCTTTATTAGTAATATTAGGGAATTCTAGCCACTTTTATATCCATTATTTGAAATCATTTTCCCTTATGTTGATGTTTTAATTGCTAATAGTGATATAAATCACAATTGTTCAATTAGAGGACATTCCACTAGACCATGTAGGTGGGTTGTTTCATTTTACTCTCTACAAACAGGACATTTTGGATCTATATTTATGTTTCTTTGTATTAAATTCATTTTCATAGGTATAGCTTCATTAAACATTTTCCAGATAAAATGTTTTATTTTCTAAGGTACTTTCAAATTACATAGTTTGTTGCATGGAAAAGCTCTTTGTATATTGCTTTTATTTATGTAATTAAAAGTTACTTCTATATTTGTCATACCCCAACTTTGACCCAAGTTCTCAATTGATTTTGAGTCGGATTGAACCATGACT
The DNA here is from genome assembly GCA_025762735.1 of Platanus orientalis. NCBI lineage: Eukaryota > Viridiplantae > Streptophyta > Magnoliopsida > Proteales > Platanaceae > Platanus > Platanus orientalis. The sequence goes on along the minus strand of JAOXJP010021970.1, from coordinate 10,172 downwards.
TAACTTCATGAAACCATTTATTTCTTTTGTAGTGGAATCATATCAAACATCACTAACTACTATACTTTATGCACTGGAATGTAAGCCATCTCAACCTATCATATCGTAGCAGATTATAAAACTTTCATCACATGACATCCATAATCTTTTCTTAACCATTCCCACCAGGTCTAAATAATCTATAAGGCACTATCTCAACATCCATAAAGTATCCCATATAAAGGAAATCATAAAAGCTATCAACAATAAACTAAAGTCAAACTATAAAAATCTGAACATAGCCAAAATAATGTCTAACAAATGAAATAGCAATCTCTAAGATAATATGTCAGTCATCATGTATCAATCACAATCCCCTCTCTTCAATCTCTAGTACCTATAAAGCTTATTTTTCTCATCTTAATAAAAAAATATTGTCAATTTGAGTGACCTTGATGGAATCCTAAGCAAACAAACAAATTATACAAGCAGAGTAGGTCAAACAAAGCACAGATATAAGTCAGTAAAGTCAAAACAGAGGATGCATATGAGCATAAAAGTCAAAACTAATAACGAATCATCTCAAATGTATTTATGCAATTAAATAAATCAATAATAAGTCAATTTTTATCAAAACTTTTCAAAATAGAATGCATGTGATTCATAAAGCTATATGGATCATGAATTGAAAACCAATGCTCTTATTCAAAACAAATTCACTTTCTTATTAAAAATAACTCAATAGGATTTTCAAAAACTAAACTTTCTTTTCAAAACAAATGTGTATAGCAAAACTAACCCATAAAGGGTCTGTAATACAACTCCTATGAAGTCTCAAAAAATACAACCCATTAGGGTCTCCGTAACAACCTATATAAGGTCTTTATAACAACCCTGAGTGATCTCTGTAATACTACCTGAAGGATCTTTGAAAATACAACCCCGAAAGGTCATTGTCTCACATATTACGCTTTGAGATGAAGGCCCTAAATGCTACATTTTTCGCCATTAATAGTGATGAATATAGGCACATATGTACCCTCACTTCAGCCAAGGAAGCATGGGATCTTCTACAAGTGACCCATGAGGGGACCAACATAGTAAGGAAGTCTAAGCTTCAAATTCTTACTATGAGATTTGAAGAACTATGTATGGAAGAGGATGAGTATTTCATGGACTTCTATACAAGGTTACAAGACATAGTGAATTCTATGTCAGGATTAAGAGATGTCCTATCCAACACAAAAATTGTAAGAAAAATACTTAGATCCCTCCTAGAGAGATTCCACCCAAAAGTGACAGCAATAAAGGAAAGTAAAGACATATACACAATTAAGGTGGAAGAACTAGTAGGCTCTATACAAACATTTGGATTAAAACTCAAGCTTGCTAAAGAGAATATAACCCGCAAAACCTCAAATGAAAAATCAGTGATGAGGATGAATCATATGAGGATATTGTTCTTCTCAATAAGAAATTTAAGAAATTCCTCAAGAAGAAAATGTTTTCACATAAGATAATAAGAGAAAACATTAAAAAGAAAAATAAACCAATCCAATGCTATGAGTGCAACATGTGGCTGCAGATTATGCCAACAAAAGGATAATGTTTAAAAATAAAGCTATGGCAGCCACTTTTGATGACAATTCCGATGAATTGGAAAATGAGTCATCACAAAGTGAAGATGAATCTTCACATGCTATTAAAGCATTTGTTGCCTTCACTACTGATCAAAATGAACACACCTCTAGTAGTGAAGATGAGAGTGAAGATGAAGTTGATGAAGACCTTCAAGATTCATTCGATAAATTGTACATGGATAGTTTAGAGATTGGAAAGGCAAATGCTAAACTCCAAAAGGAGAACAAAGTAGTGAAAGAAAAGTTGGAACCTTTTGAGTCTAAACCTAATGAGCTCTCAAAGGAAACTCCTCTAGACTAAAATCAAGAATTGAAAAATAAAACAAACTCTTTAGAAAGAGAATTAAATGAGTTAAATCAAAAAAATTCTAAAGAAGTTGAAGAGAAATCAAAGCTTATTGACTCCAATGAAAAGCTTCAATCTAGAGTGAAGGAGCTTATTGATAAAATCAAGACTCTAGAACAAGAAAACCATAGTTCCCTTAAAGCAACAACTCAAGGTAGTGAAAAACTTGAGAAAATACCAAATATAGGTAAATCAAAGGGAAAAATGGATATAAGTAGCTATCAAAAGCCAAACAAGACTCCAAAGAATGGAGTTGGACCAAAGAATTCACCTCATAGAAGTAAGTACACAACTCAAATGGGTAATGGTAAAATGGTCCAAAAAACTTCAAATTTCAAGGCCTCAAGCTCAAAGGCACTCATTGAATGCACTATTGTGGTCATGAGGGGCATATGAAATTTGAATACCAAAAGAGATTGTATGATTGGATACAATCTCAAAAGGCTAAAAGAAATGGACAAAAAAGAAAAATTAAAGAAATTGAGATAATGAATCTTATCCCCTTAAACAAGTTTGGGTTAAAATCAGTGATCTTAAAAACCTAAACTATGTTGCATAAAAAGCCTTGTTCTCCTTTGTGTTTATAATGTAATATCTTTGATGCTTGCATGTATTAAGGGGAGAGGTGAGAGGTGAAAAGATAACTCCTTGGATAAAAATTGGTAAAATTAATTTTGAAATATGATCTAGGGAGAGTTTTCATGAAAAACATAGGATGAGATTCTAATGTTAAATCTTTGAAAAATGTTTGCATATTTTTGTACTTAAAATTGGTATATCTTTTACTAATCATTGTTGGAAGTCATGCATATGTAAACCATTTCTATAAAAAAAAACATATCTTATGCATGCCTAGCTCTAGTAAATATTTGAGTTTTATTTGAATATGTTATGCATATGACTAACTTTGTCAATTCATGACAAAAAAGGGAGAAGATGGATGGTACCTATATTAAGTCAAACTTGATATCCGACCTCTTAGGCATAGATAAAGGGAGATAAAATCTTTGAAATGAGGAAGACATAAAGACTAAAACACCTTTTGTGAATGTGCATGGTTAAAAGGAAGAAGAGAAAATTTAAAGTTTAAAAATCTCAACCTCTCATACTAATGCAATCTAAAGACTCAAATAGAAAACACTCATTTGCATTGCATGAAGTATGAATGTGTGTGTTGTGTATGTGTGCATGTTTATGATCTCATTTGATTTATTTCATATCTCATGAGATAGGTATTTGTTGTCAAATGTGTTTTAGGTAACATAGGATCAAGCACACAAGGGAAGAACAAAGCATCAATGAACTCAAGCACGCAACAAGGGGGAGTTCAAAGACAAAAGATTTTGCAAATATGTGTAAACTAGTCAATGGAGTCTATGTCTTTCATTTCATATATGTATTGTACTCCATCCATGTATTTTGCATTTTTCTTATGGAATTGCTAAAGGGGAGATTGTAAATGTTATATTGTCAATTCCATAGAAGTCAAAATACATTGAGTGGTAGACTAGGTTATGACATGTGTATATTGTAAATATTGATTCATGATAAAGTGTAGGTGCATTCTTGTTTTTATGAGAGTAAGGAACATCATCCAAGATCAAGAAGACCACAAGGAAAAAGGCTAAAAGAAACCACGGTCTAACTCAAAAGATCCAAGCCTCTTCATGTATGTGAAAGGTAAATCCAAGGTAATAAGAGGTAAGAATAAGTTAAAGATATTCCAAGACCCTTTGTGGGTATAAATGGACCTTCTCGTTCATTAGTTATGAGACCCTCAGGCCCTAGTAAGTTTTTGAAGAAAAATGCACTCAAAAGTAGCGAGAGTGGATAAGTCTGCATGGCTCAATCTGAATGGATCTATCTAAGAGGGTTAGATGGATCCATGCAGATGGATCAACTATCAACAGATCAATCTAACGTTGAAACTTAAAAAAATAATAAAAATAAATAAATGAACGATGGAGATTTTTTGACAATTAGAGAAGATTCCAAATCAAGGGATCTTTTCTAATCTTAGTACCTATTTATTAGAGAATACCTCAAAAGCTTCTCTAATGATCCAGGAGACAAAAATTGGATGAAGAAAGCTCCCTTGTTGCATTCAAGCCCCAATTTACCTTAAACTCTTATCAATGGGCATTTATTGATAAATCAACAACTGAAAGGTCATTGACCTTACTTTGAAATCAATAAGAGGGAAGAACTAAATTGTTTATTGGGTAGTAAACCCTAGTGTGAAGCTCTAAGAAGCCACTCATGTGAGCATTGTGGGACGTAAAGGAACACAATCTTAACAAGGAGTAACCCCACATGGTTAGCAAGCACTACATCAACCTACAAAGAGGTCACTTGTATTGACTTTCATTTATTTGAAATCGTAGCACTTCCAGCAAAGTCAATGGAAGTGTAGACTACACTTACCGAAGACACCAAGTGTGAGAATCTTGCAAGTGATTGGGTTAATCACTAGTGTTGGAAGTAGACTCAGATTTTTAGCTAATTTTCCTTTGATTGTAAAACCTTAATCTTAAGAAAATTATGTTCTACCATCGGAGCCACCGAAAGCAAGATAAACACTCGCCAGAGACACTGTTTGTATGTGAGCTTGCAAGGGATTGGGTTAATCACATGTAATGCAAGTAGACTAGGTTTTATTAATTTTTCCTTGATGTTATTGTATCAATCTTAATAAAATTATGTAGTTTGGTGGTGAGCTTTGACAGTGGACATAGGCCTTAGTGTCAAACCACTATAAATCTTCTCTTGTGGATTATGTGATTGTGGTGTAAATTTGTCTCTTTACTTTACATGGCATGTCACTCTTAGCAATATTTGTGTAGACAATCATCAATAATCAATTTCTTTTAAGTTCAATCAATTAAGATATAAATCGAGCATTTTCATATCATTGTACCTTAAACCATTTTAAGATTAATTTGAATTCAAGGGCACTTACAATTCATTGGACCATTTACATTAATTGACAAAAACATTCAATTGATCAGTCGAAGTAGGGTTTAATCAAAATATTTTAAATTATATCCTATTCACCCACCCTCTAGGATTAAAACTACACTTTCAATATGGTCTCATAACTATGAAAGGAAAATTTCAAATGACAAAACAATAAGAGAAGATTTGTTTACTTCGAGGGGAACAACCCTCCTAATCTTCAAAATGAAGGGGTTTGAATGATAAAAAACTACCATTTTCTTTAGACATTTATTACTTCAATACTTACAAATTACACAAAATAAGTGATTCAATGTGACACATGGTACCCCCATGATTTCAGGGTGGATATTTTTTAGAGAAAAGTCAAGGCAGAGAAAGTAATTACCTATAGGGTTTCACATGGTATCTTTCTTATTTAGAAAATTTTTCTTTTATTGGGTATTTTGGTTTTATTATGAAAGATTTTATTTGTTAAGTGTTGGTTTTAGTAGGATAGAGCTTTTAGAATATTAGGATTGTTATTTGAGTGAAAAAAGAAAATTCACTAAAATACATAATTTGGAAGGTTTTATGCAGTATGACTTCTAGATGGCATAACGTTTCACACATATGTCCAATTCATGAGATTCTTGATCTGTTTGAAAGAAGACTTCAAGGCCTAAAACCATTATTTAACGACCAAATGTCAAATTCAGGCAATATCAAGGCAGAAAATTTAATCAAAGATGAACCTATGTGATTAGAATCTTTTGGTACAAATTTTTGGATAAATTTATTTAGATTTGCTTATTAGGGATTTTTTATATTTTGGGTCTTTAGTCTACAAATAATCAGCAATGTAATGGAACATTAATATTGATTGAATTATTGAGATAAAGTTTTCAGTTATTGAGTGTTTTTCTCTACCTAATTCTTGTTATTTTTCTTTTTGGAAAATCAATAAGTTCCTTGTTCTTGCTATTTTCATTGATCAAAATCAGTAGTTTCGTTGAAGGTTGTTCTCAATCCATTAGGAGAATTCATCCCTAGACGCTCAACTGCATTAAATGCTATTAGAGTTAGCGTCTTATACCATGCCAATGAGATATGCAGGTGTTGAGGAAGTTCCACTGGATGATGTGTACAAGTGTGATGATGTAGCATGATTTGTTCAATGTGTAACACCCTGTAACACTCTTAAAGGGTAAAAATATAATTGAGCATATCCAAGAATAAAATTTATCATTTAACATTGTTAGATAGACTATAGTAGTGTTTGGGACCCAATTAAACAAATTGGAAGTAAGGACAAACCAAATGATGCATGAATTTGTGAAGTGTTAAAGTTGACCCAATAGCGTATTTGAGGTAACTTCATAGGAAAACTAATACTAAACCCAAAATAACTTAAGAAAAAACCATACACCGTTGGAAATATCTAGGAATCTACTTTCCAATAAAACAAATGATGTGTAAATAAGAGTCTTCTAGAGGAAGTTATGATTCTTTTCCCACAAGGTGTCTATTCTAATAGGATAATAGATTTGAAGTAACTTTAAATTTAAACATGTATCATTCTCAAATGAATTAGCTTACAAATCATGCATCATTAGAAAGGTATTGAAGTCTAGTTTCCAATGAAACAAACAACGAATGAATCAAAATTGTATAGAGGGATATACAATCAAAATAATGTGAAGGGGTAAAAGCTAGGAAAATTGGGGAATTGGGCACTAAACCCGATCGATCGAGGGAGGCCTAATCGATCCGGTCCCCTCCATTCGATCTAGGCCAGGGGTAGGATCTCCAAATAGACCCAAGTCATACGTGTGATGTATTTTTTAGTTGGGAATCCCTATGGGATGACCTTAAAACCTATTCTTTGCCCCAAGGGATTCCCAACCTTGGTAAGATGCCAAAACTTATATCTATCTTAGATCAAGGTTCATTTACTATTTTCTACTCTAGTTTATGGATTCTAACCATGAAATGTTTTATTTGCTCATAGAAGAAAGAGAGAATTACAAAGGCAAAGGAGTGTTATGAGAAGATTCCTAAGAGCATTGAATAATTAAATATTGGTGAGTAGATATGTAGTTTATGCATACTTTTTAATTCTTAGGTTCATAGAAATGTGATTTTGTATACTTTGCTTGAGGATTTGTTGTTTAAATCTCTATGGAATCAATTTGGTGAATGGATGAGCACTTTCTGTATGATTTTCCTCTCCTAAGGATCTTGAATTTGTTGAGGATGAGCTTTTTTTTTAGTGAATTCATATTAAAACATCTATAAGAATATTGATTTCTTTATGTGGATTTTAGTTCTCATAATATGAGCATGTTTGAAGGGATTATTCCCTCTATTTTTACATGTTCTTGGAATATGGAGTTAACTATATCTTGGTAGTGTCCTATTTCCATAAGTTTGATAATCTTTACTCTAGTTAGAAAGTTTATGGAGTTGAATTTACATGATTTGGATGAAGTAGAATGTTCCTTGTGGTGTATCTTTGTTTATCCCTTAATTTTTCTTCGAACTCCCTAGATATTTGCTCCCTACCTATTTGATTAAATGACTTATGATACGTTCTCCATTACTTATGTATCTTTAACATGCCTATTGACTCTTTACATTAGCCCATTAGTCACATTGTTAGATCTTCCTTTGATTTATGTTAAACTATGATGAATTGTGTTTATTCCATTGATCCTTATGCTACTACACTAGACTTTGCATTATGTGGTAGCTTTTGGTGGCATAAGCATGTTGTCTTTAACATTGTTGACTTTAGTATTTTTATGAGACATTTTACCTGTACTTCTATATGAGTTTTAAAGAACTTGAGATACTTAGTTTTTAACATTTATGATAATTGGCATAAAACGATTTTAAATTCATGAGCATCCCATATGTCATTAGAATTGGGTCCAATATTTTCACTTGCATCTTAGCATTTGACCCCTTACACATAGTTTACTTCTCCATTCTTTTGGACTCTTCATGATATAGGACATGTGAATATTTTAAAATGGTATATCTATGTAGTGACTATTTTTACTTTGCATAAGAATGAATTTGGCATTTGATTTTAGATGTGAGGATTTGATATAATAGCCCTATACAAAAATGCCCTTTTGGGCCCGAAGACCCCTAAGTAGGTGGTCATTGTGACCCTTATATATATATATGGTATTTATGACCCTAGAGACCTTATATGTGATGGCTAGACATAGCCCTATAAATCCCTTATATGGGTTTTCTTTCTTGGGACTAAAGACCCCTTTGTAGGTTGATCCTAGTGATCTATTATATATATGTCTATTACCGAAATTTATAAAAAATGACATCAGGTACCCAATCAACAGGTTACATTAATAAGTGAAGATGACCCTAGTGGTCCAATTTATGCATGCTTAGTCACCATACTTTATAAATGATGTCATCAGGTACCCAACCATTGGGTCACATTAATAGGTGAAGACAACCCTAGTGGTCTAATAAATGCATGCCTAGTCATCGGGCTTTATAAATGGTGTCATCAGGTACCCAATCACCGGATCATATTAATAGGTGAAGAGTACTACCTTAATGGCCCAATATAGGCAATATGATATGCTATGTCGAAGACCCTTATGTGGGTTATTTGATATATTTTGTCGGAGACCCTTACATTGGTTATGTAATTTTATTTTGCCAGAGACCCTTAAATGGGTTATATGTTTTAAATCTTTCAGAGACCTTTTATGGTTTATTTACATTTAGTTTTTCTATGTGGTAGAGACTTCTTATGGGTTGACATGTGACATATAGTACTTAGCATGTGGTATTTAGTATGTCATATATGCATGATTTGATTTGGTTCATGTTAGACACTCTTATGATCATCTTGTGGCATGTGCATACTTGAATCATAGTAAGAATACATGTTTATATTATCTTCTTTGATTCCTTACACTACAACAATATTTAGTTTTAGCAACATTGTGTTAGACAGCATTTTTGTAAAAATGTTGCTAAAAGAGAATAATATGCAGCGTTTTTTATATAAAACACTTTAAAAAAGACAAAAATAAATACACATCATTTATAAAACACTACATAAACATTAATATAAAATATTTTATATTTATGCAGCATTCTAAAAGCTGTATAAAAAAGTCATAATTCTTTGTTATGTGTCAGTGCAAAAAGCACATATGCAACACTTTATAAGCACTACACTTTTTTTATTGCAACATTTTTAAAACGCTACAATAAAAAAATCTTATTGCAGTGCTTTCCTAACACTTCCTATAGATGTGTATATTCTTTCCGCATGCCCTTTTCCTCTCTCCCATATTTTCTAGATTCTTCCCACATCTTGGCTTGTGTCCACTCTTTTTCCAAGCACAAAGGGAGATCGCCAAGTTGTTGCTGTGATTGGGGCTTTTGTGATGGAACAACTCACGTTACCCTCTCTCTCTCTATGATTTTGCTCGTGTAAAGAAAGCTCTACCAAAGTTCTACGATTTTAGGGCTTCAACCACTCTGTCTCTCTTGTCTTCATTAAACGATCAAGGTACCAGGTACTTTCTTCATTAAATGAGCCTGAGCTTTGCCTTCACGTGATGAGCTTGAGTTAGGTTGGGCAAAGCTAAACTCGTTGACACCCCTAATTGAAATTAATTAATCTAGTTAATCTAGGGTTTTTTTAGGTAATTACTTTATGTTACTTAGAAGTTCAATTCTTTATAGTCGATTATTTTTCTATGTTATGTAGAAACTAGAGTTTGGGATTGTATCAGTGATATGCTTTATTTTCTACGTTAATGGTAGAATTAAACCTTAGTCGTGAATTAGATAAACTCTTGGTATGTGCTTGACTTTGCACTGCTTCAAATCAATCTTCAATCATCTTTATATGAAAGGTTATTAGCTAATCCAAATACATCCTCAAAGGTTCTCTATCAGAAAGATTTGTAACATGCTTAGGATAACTAATAACATAATAGCCTCTCACCCATTTTTCTGATACAGAAAAGGAATTTAACACCTTGTAAAAAACCTGAGAGTTGAATAAGTTTTACTTGCTGGTGTCTTTTTCCTAACTCCTTACTAAAATATTTCATAAGATGGCTCATTAATCAGTGGAAATTTTGAGGGAAAAAAGTTGTTTAATTGGCTGTTGATAATATCTTTTATGCCCATGAACATAGCTCACTTAAGTTCCAAATTGGAGCTTCATTTCCACTATGAAAGGTATGCCAAGAGACGGTACCAAAAACCAT